>JAULBM010327583.1:0-23250 GCA_032357055.1 Geukensia granosissima | reverse complement strand
TCATAAATATAAAGATTTGGTATCAAAATTCGGATGTACTTGTAATCATCTGATAAAACATGAGATATCACATCCTATTTTTACGGAAACGTTTACCACGTTTCCGTAAAAAGTAGGATGTGATATCTCATGTTTTATCAAATGCTCGGAAATTTAAACAAAATCCACATGATCTTAAAATTCATCTTAATAAACATATCCGTAAAGGTTATCGTCACAGCACTATTATAAAATCTTTTAATATGGTTTTTAATGGAACTAATATTGACTTTCTTGTTAATAGCTTAATACGGAACTAAAGAGTTTATACTTGATATAACTTTTTCTACTTCCTCTCTATATATATTTCATATTGGCATTTGCACAACCCATGTTTTCTTTGACTTCTAGTGATATTTAAACACTTAATCCAAATGGACGTTTTTAAATTAACACCGTTGTGAGGGAAAACTTGGTTTCCTTATCGGTTGCTTTTTGGGTTTTTATCTAGCAAACATCAACTGTGAGTACACCTTGAGGTTGATACTTTTGTTATATCTTGTATTAAGTTTTAATTATATTTGATATTAGTTTCCAGTATCGATTTCAAGTGTTAAATTCATTTCAACCGATTTTGATAGTGTGTTTTTTATTGTTGTTTTGTCACACCACTATCCCAGGTCATTAGGGGGAGGGTTGAGTGATCACCAACCGATTTAACCCCGCAACATACTAATGAGCCTGTCCCAAGCCAGGAACCTGTAGCCCAGTGCACGTGGTTGTTGTTGTTTTGTTAGTCATTTATTGTTATATGTTCACAACTTTTGCTTTAGATTAGGTCGATTGTCGTGTTTTATTTGTAGTTTCACAATTTGTATTTCGGGGCCTTTTACAGCTTTCGTGATGGCATGGTCTCTGGTTCATTGTTGAAGGCCATAATGGGACCTGTAGAAGTTAAAATTCTACTGTCACTTGGTGGGTGGCTGTCTCATAGACAATCAAGCCACGTCTCCTATTTTTATATATTCTTGTTATTAATCATCTAGACTAGGTGGTAGCAAGCTCCCTTCAGGTGTTGGTGGGAGATTGAGGGTTCAAAACAAGTTTCATAAAAATACTCCACTGAATATGCATGAAGACATAAGGCAACAGTCATTCAAACAAATAATATTGATTGCCTTTAACTTTGAACAACATAAAATAAGCCTAGTACAGATTTTTAATGAGTCAGTAATATCTCTTTGCTTGTACAAGTACATGCAAATAAGAATTTTATGCAAAATATCTCAGATATTTCAGTATCAATGGAGGACATGAAAAGAACTGGATTATCATACACCCACACATCTCTGTGGGGCCAACATGTGACTTATAAAAAAATAAGATTATATAATTTTTATAAAAAGAAATAGCACCTCAACATGGATTAGGCATTTAAAAAAATATAACTGGCACTGCACCCGTCTAAATAACTGATAAATCATCATACTATTGTGTTCTGAAAATTTTCCACTTTTCTACAGTTATTTAAAATGTACAAACCATAATTAATAATAATAGTAATTGTTTTTAAAAATACAATACTATCATTTAACAAGAAATTGTCTGAACCTCCAATTATAAGGATATAACTACACTTATTGTCTTAATCTTTTACCTCCTTTAAATATTTTTTATACTTTTACTGACACAATGCATCCTTAATATACTGAAACCCTGGGACAAAGCAAAATTTCGGAAAAAAATATGGTTGGCAACTGATCAAGGGAAGTTATGATAGTATTGGATTAAGTGTGGCAATAAATGAGGGACTACCATTGAAAAATGGCAGTATATTGAGGGTGCACAGTACTGTCTGTAGACTTGTGAAACTGGTATAATCTCATCCCATTTGTGCATGTACCAAGTTAAACTATATACATGTACTGGCGTATGACCCTATCTCGCCAAGTACCCAGTCTGGCCATACAGCAGTGTTCTCTTTAACAAAAATTTTTTTCAGTATGAAAAAGAATACATGTTACCAAATGCTGTTTTTGTTTTAAAAAAGATAATATTCAACCAGTTTTCATTAATGGTTGCATTGGCAAGAATGAGTACTTGGTGATATTGGGTCGCCAGCCAGTATATCTAACACCCATTTTTGTCTTGTTGTTACAATTAATAGTTAACAATGCCATCTGCATTGGAATTCAGTACTTCCTAGACTTCTAGTATTTCCTATATTTTCTGTTATTTTGCAAAATTTGAAATGATCACCAGTTACATGTATTAAATGGAAAAAACTCTAGTTGTGTGAACTGGGTACTTTCTGTTATAATATGTGTACTTATATTTACATACTTGTGGCTTTTCTGTATAATTGCGTGGGCATATATGCAAACAAATGATATTTGTATATTTTGCGCAGGTTAATTTATCAAATTTGATATTATATTTGCAAATTACAATAACAGAATGCAATAGCAAAATAATTATTTTCAAAATGCATTGTTGCAAAATGATTAAAATTGTCAAATGCTCTGAAATATCCATTCCATGACAACAACATTGACATATTAAACATGACAGGCTTTTAGCATCTGTTTCAAGACTGAGTTTAAAAATGAAAAAAATGTGTAGGAAAATTACATTGCAAGAACCTGGAGTTAGCCTACGTGAAAAACTCTCAATACAACGCCTCTGCATTTTGACAATAAACAGTATATAAATAAAAAGTAAGTTTGTGGTTAAATTTTATACAACAGAAGTATTTATGTAGGTATATATATTTAAAGATTACTGACTATATCGTTGGATCTGACCTTGAATTCAACAATATCATTTTACTAACTAAAATGGCAGAACTATTTACGACCATTTTACATTATCAAAATAAGGAAAATAACCAGGCAGCCAAATTTTAGCTAAAAATAATTAAGTTGCTCAATGTCATAATTATTCATATGGTTTCAAAATGTTTCACATAACAAACTGCAGACAGCACATCCTATAATATATCCACCTTTACCTACAAACTGGTTATTTTTTTCCTTAGGTAATGCATGTTGCCTCAACAATTTTCTTTTTTTATTTACACATGTAAATGTACACAAAATATTTAAACCAAAAGCCAATGTAACAAATGTTGAACTTGTAAAAATTGGCAAGTGATATTCAAGATACACTAAATGAAGTTTAAACATAAAAAACTCCAGGTTTTTTTTACAATTGATTTTTTCACTTATTTGGAACCCTTCCAGGACACCCAGCTTTCTCCTGTTTTCCTGGAGTTATGTAGTCTAAGCCTCTAATTTGATATGCCATAATGTTTGTTTCAAGTTTTCTTGTCTATGCATTCTGCGTTTTGAATATTGACATAGATGTAGCTATGAGAAATAGCTTTCCAAATATTAGTACTGCTTCAAGGCTGCAGTGTACAAGTGGAACTTTAAAAAGTGACTGAAATCTTTTTTATAAAGAATGCAAGTCTACAGCTAGTCAAAAGTTCTAACTCTTAAATCACAATATCATTTTGACTGTTACATCACACAGTTATGATCGATTTCCAACTTATGACTCTTCAAGAAACTCTTTCTTGCCCCAATGTATGCACCAACTAAAAAGCTACATATACCTTAATGGACATGGTATCTTCAAAAAATCTGACACTTATACACCAAAACAGAAAAATATGCTATGAGTTAGAGTATGATTACTCACAGCTCATTAAGGTCAAAGATATTTACTAAACAATGTTTTAATGAAAAATTTTACAAAGGTTTGAGATTGTCTCATAGATTACAAACTCCCAGTCAAAGATCATTAAAAATCTTAAATACCTATCTGGTGAAAAATTAAACATTTCTTTTCCATTGAGAGATATTCATTATTAATAAAGTCTAAACCAATGCAAGGACACTTATTCAACCAAATTGTAACAAATTTAATAACTGAAACATCTATATAAACAAATTTTAACCATCAATAAAATGCCTTTACCAGAATAAAAGAACTCCTAACATAATACTTTGACATTTTATTATAAATTATGATATTTTTGCTTATTCATATCTTTTACAGTTTACAAAAAATGTATATAAGTATTGATCTAAAAAAGTAAATCCCATAAAAAAGACAATTAAATTCTTATAAAAAAAGACCCACCACTTGAAAACTACCCCATTAAAAGGTAAATGAAGTCAAATTCTTTAGGATAGTATGTCTAGCTATTAAACATAGGTATTAAGATTTGTACAAGAGATTACAACAGAAAAACATTGAATATCAATGAAAAAACTTATCATTTAAAAAATATCCATCACAGCTAATACACAAATAACACATCCTTGTATACAGATAAAAGAAACGAGTATGAGCTAGTTTTCTTGTGTATCATAACAATCATTTACAAAATTAAAATTCTTGTGGCAACTTGGCTGCTGTGGACATATTTTGTCAATACATGCATATACATGTATTTTGAAGGAATAGACCAAGCATTTGGTTAAGGGGAATTGTTATGTTAAAATTAAAATCGGATGAGACGAGTCTAAAAAAAGCAGCCTTTTAATTGACAAAGACATATATATATTCAGCCCTGCAATTCTAAATAAAATATTTTTTTCTAAAATAAGCTGTAAAACTGCATTAAAAATATATAATATGTCCAAACAATATATTAAATCATTGATAATAATGTCAGCATGACATCACAATTTTACAGAGACATTCTCAGCCACATTCTTGCTCTATTTGATCTCAGTTGAATGCTCTGACAAAAACTATTATTGGTAAAGGTGCTCATCTTAATTAAGGCTCTGTTCACACTACAAAAGTTAATCCGCATTAACTCAGGTAAATGTGGGTTATGTCACATTGCATTCACACATGTTTGATTTAATCCAGATTAACTTAATCTGCATTACAATTTACTGTGTACTGGCTTAAGTTGATCCAGTTTAAGTTAATCTGGATAGTGTGAACAGGCCCATAAATAAAACTTCTCATAAATAAAAGATTTTTGTCAAGAGACATGTAAAATGCATGATCAGATCTATAAAAAAATACATGAAAGAAGCCATTTTCTTGAAAATTATGATTTTTTTGTTAGTTTGGAATCAATATTTAAATTGTAAACTATATTATAGGAAATAAAGATTTTCCTATTCAAATATAAACATTTTAAAAAGTAAAGAGCAAGTTTTTGATATCTATTTTCAAACTTAATTTTTGGGCCATCAACCTTACTCATTTGAAAAAAATTTAATAGTCCTAGTAGGCTTTGATAATGCTAACTTAACAACATTCATCCTTTATAACTGCATATATTACAAGGGAATACTTCATTAATGTTCTAAGGAATACTTCAAAAATGTTTTAAGGTAATTAAAATATATAATATCCTAATTCTGGATATTTACAGTGCCACTATTTTAGGCAAATTTTGCTCAAATAAAGTTTTAATTTTTCAACACCAAAAATTTAATATTAGTTGTTCTAGTGACATTTCTGCAATATTTTGTGATAAATATAAGGGTGGGAGGACCAGGTCCCCTGGATTCACCCCTAAGTTATTTGAATGTTACTGGATAAAATGATATTCCACACTAAATTCATCGTCCTTCTGTGGGAAACATCTCCTCAGGAAAAGTCAGGACCATCTATTACAATACTGGCACGTTGCTTCATGCTGCTCATGTAGATGCATAGGTCATGGGAGCTGGATCCAAATCAAATTCCTTTTTGATGTAAAACCTGTTACATTTCTAAAGAGAAGCATCTACATTGTATTCTTCATATTAAATTACATGTTCTACATAGTAATGATACAATGGTACACAGTTAAAGTGCAGGAATGTGATTTGAATATTTCACGACCTGCAGAATTTACTGGAAATTCCCTGTTTAAAAACTTCACAACACAACCATCAGCAAGGGGACTATTGACTCGAAGTGAAAATAAAGGGATTAAACATAATCTGGAAAGAAAGGACAAATCGTACTTGCTGCTACTATAGTTATATCTATTGGTTGAATGACTCAAACACGCCGACATTTATTGTAGTCATACATGCAGTATGTTTACAAAGAATAGTTGACTGTTTCACAAAAGGTTGTAAGTGTTGCGAATGACTGCAACTTACATTTGTTATACAGGACTAAGTAGTCCTATTTCTTACATTTCTTTGTGAAACTTTCGACTGGTCTTCACATTACCTTATAAATTTTGTACTTACGTCTAGGAACTTCTTCTGTAACAGATTCTAGGAAATCCTGTGGTGTCATATATATCTGTCCATTAAACTGCACCGAGGCAAACTGAAGGAATCGCATTTCTCTGTATGTAAGAGCTCTGGCACCAGGCTTTTGAGCTTCATCCTGCAATAAATGTATAAATAGATAGTGATTAAATAAAAACACATGTTCATCCTGAAACTTTTAAAAAGCATTAATATTATGTTCTCTTCTCTTCCTGTTTTTATGATTATACTGCCAAAACTAGACTTCACTCATTACATGGATTTCACATGACAGTCTATGCATTTTTTTTAACTGACTTCAGGCTGATGACTAGACCATCATGTATAGTCAGATTTTTAATGTGCTAGCCTATGAAACCAATAGTCTGCAGGGAAACTTGAAACTTTACCCAGAAACATTATTCTGACTCTGGGTCAACCTTTCCTTGTTCTTATTCCTATAGCTAAATGCTGAAGGCTTATCACTGAAACAGTCTTTGATTTTAACCCAAAATCTCCCCAATTCATGCAAACACACTTATCATTTCACCTCCAGGGTGGTCAATCAAAAGCAGTATTTCATTTGATTGATTGAATGGTGCTTAATGTCCAGTGGCAAATATTTCATGCATATTCAGGATGAGATCATACTAATGAGTGAGGATAAATGAACCCTGCTTTCTACTAGACCAACAAGTGGAGTCGTATTTGTAACATGCTTGCCTATTAAAAAAAAACAGTTTGCAGGAAGACATGCCAATTTACCCAGACACATTATTCTGATTCTAAACCAACCAGTCTTTTTTCTTACCCTTAAATGCTTCATGCTTAAAGAAGGAATAGCAAATACCAATTTTAATGTCTTTCGTTTGACCTGGCCGGGGAATAAACCCACAAACAGCCTTCTGCATTTGAGGGGAGCATGCTGACCATTACACCACCAAGGTGGTCAAATAACTTTTGAAGAGGTGTAAGTAATGTTTAATCACAAGGACACAAATTGTACATGCTTTGACACACTGTCAATGAAACTCATGAGAAACCAGTCTTTAGTTTTCTAATCACTTGTCAAACACTGAATAATCTTATCTGTATGAAAAAAAATCAACTGTGAAAAAATAAATACCTTTGTGATTTGCCAACAAAGGACACTATCTATATGTGTATCATTCGATGACAATTGATAAATGCAAGGTCTTTTTAGTGCTATGTAAAGGTACAATCAAATTTCATGAGAATTTTCAATTTGATACACACTTCCTTCAATGCCAAACTAATTTAGAATTTAAATATTTATCAAAAACTTATATACATGTAATCCTCAAGAAAGCAGAACTGGAAAACTCAAAATACACATGTAAAAACATACAATGAAACTTTAAACTTGATGTTCATGTAATATACCATTGTGAATGTTTATTATTATTTTTTGGTGGAATTCTTGAATTCTTATTTTTTTAAAGTTATTATTATATGATACATGTTTTGCACTTTTCCAAAAGTTAATAAAAACACAAACTCTTTGTTATTATCCATACCGGATGTAAACAAATACCAGGTAAACCTGTGCAAAGAATTGGCACCTACATGTTGTATTGTAAAATACTGTTACTAAACAGAAATACTGGCATATGTCACTATTTTTCTTTATTAATCAACAATGATCAAATACAGAATTTATTCTACATTCAACATAGTTTAGCTTAAGATTAAAAGGTGGGTATTATGAAATTGCAGTTTATTTACAATAAAATGTGTCCTTCAACAAAAAAATTGGAGATATTGTGTAAGGAAATGAATCAAGGACTCAAAATGTGGGACATGTTTCAGATGGACAGCTTTTCTCTTCAATCCCTGTAAACTTGTTCGACAAAATCCTTAATATGGACCTCTGTAATTTTCCTCTCTACTGAACATGATGACATATAAATTTTGTGGACCTTTTTCAATTTTTGTATTTTAATAAAAATTTTTAAAAATAGTAAAGACTTGATGGTCACAGGAATGGATGATGTCCTGATTTTAATACTTTTTTCAAGTTTCACAAGGGACTATCACTTTCAATCTGGATGCTTGTATTTGCATGATTATATTTCTTACATACAATGACCTTCTATCTTTTCTGCCTATTTTTAGCAATTTTTTTCCATAAGACTGATCATCTGCCCAAAGTTGTACTCTTATAAGGCATATTCATTGACCCTATTAAATCTTGTTGTTTCTACATTGTCACAGTGCTGTCTGACTGAGAGCATTAATTTGCTCTGAAGGACGTTAATAACTTTCAACCCCCCATTGTCACAGTATTTCCTCTTTTTCCAGTATTATGCTTTAGTTTAAACATAATTTCCATATATTTATGTGCTTGTCAACACAACTGTTTTAAATGTGCTTGCAAACTGTTTTACATGCCTTAAGGTTAAAATGGTACCTATGCATGTACATTATGTAGTAATAATCTTATTCTGAATTATAATAAAATTCAAACTTGCTGGTTTTGTAGTTGTTCACCATTTATAAGTGTACAATCCTTGGGATTTTTCACAAAAAAATGCAAAAAAAATTCATCTAAAATTCTGCATTGTTATCACTATTTTTAATCAAGATGCTTGCAAAATTAATTATAAATTAAAATTAACATGATATAAAAAATCAGATGTATTTGCACAAAGCTTATAATTAACTGACCTGTTCTCATTCTTAATATTTATACCAAGGTTAACTATGTAAGAATTTTTGGCTTTGTGGAATTAAATGTCTTTAAAAATTAATTGTATAACACATTTATAAATGTGCAGGGAATGAATTGTGAAATCTTAAACCTGTAAAATAAAAAAATAACAAAGTGCAGTGTGCTTTCAGATTGGTTTGAATTTGGCCATGAGATCTTGGATTTGTCTATTATGCAGAGTTGTCTTTTAGTGATCCAGTGTTGCTTTTTCATGTATAAATACAAAAACTAGGAACCAAGGTCAATAAATAGATGTAAGATAACAAACAAGTGTGTGCTGATTGTTTCATAGCATGAATGCCTCATACTTCTATATGAACTACAGTGGGTAAAGATTTTCCAAAACATCTTCACTTTCTAATGAAGAAAACTTTGCCACTGAAAGGTTTATTTAATATGAAATTATTTGTACTTTCAATTACATGTAATTGCTGCTGCTAAATTTAAACAAAGATATTTATTTTATGTGTTTTACACCTTTTACAATAAAATATAGTTACATGACTGGAATGTGAAGGCTGTATATATAAATATGATAAATATGATTTCACAAATTTAAGACGTTTGATAAATATGATTATATATATACTGTTCATGTTACATAATTAATCAATTGCAAATACATGTAGTATTAAGATTGTTTAATCTAAAATTGGGTATTAGAACATACTGAACTCCATGCACATTGTTGTAGGTTTATTGCAGCTTACAAGAGGAATTTTTATAAGGGCAAAATAATGGCATATAATATATTTAGATGAACCATTAAGGTATTGTCAATTGTTTAAAAATATGCATACTTATGTAAGGTAATGATCAATATTTTAATGTTTTAAATGAAATATCACAACAGACTTAAGGTACAGTATCTTGTACCTATGTCTACTGGTGTTATTTTTGCCTGGATATGACAGTCAGCTTATGGAAACAAATGTTTAAATAAGAGAAATGGGCACCTTTAACCCTCAAGGCAAAAATGCCTTAATGCATTTGGAACATTTGATTTTATCAGTCACAACTATTTTATATCAACACAAAATTTATTGACAAAGGATAAACCTACTGAACTTATATTCTATATAATTTTATTTACATGTATTTCATTGTGCCTGGGTTGATGAGGTGTTGGAAAAGTTGATGGGGTAGTGCTAATTATTTTTAACCCCATCTCACCAAATCGGCTTTTAATTACAGTTGTCTCCCTTTGGCCTTATGGTTTGAACACTTTGCCATCTCTATAATTTTAGCTTATTTCTGTATTTTCATATAAATATCCTATGGATCTTCATATATTGGGAAATACAACTGGACAAGTTACAACATAAAATTTCTGGATTTCCAAAACTTTAATTATAAACAGTGGAAAGTGAATGTAAACAAATATGGAGATCCAATCAAATCACCTAAATGATACACAAGCCCTTTTTATAGCTCTATACACAAAACCTTTTTATAGCTCTATGTATATGAATAGCAATCCTTTCTCATTTTATATATAAACTGATCAGCGATATATTCTACACGTCTTGACTACTGAAGTCTTACTCTTAGAGTCTTACCTCCTTCGCAAGAACAACGGGAATACAACTTTGCTTTTTCCGCCACAGATAAATTGAAACTAGTGTTGCAGTAGAAACCCCTGTTACCACAAGCGGTAATAAAGCATTGCGTTTGTCTCTTAACTTTGAAAAATGTCTCAATTTTGTATTATGCACTTTGAAAATTTGTAAAAGTGGTTTCAAAGACCTGTGAGCCGCCATTACTCTACAATTACGCATGCGCAAATCGAACTGTCAAGTTAACCAGCTGATCGAGCAATCATTAGTTCTGAGCGATAAAAGTGAACACTTAAATTTTTGTTCAAAACGGCAAAAACTTTGAACTGTGAATAGATAATTTGATTCTTTTATAAAAACGGACTTAGACAATTACAAACTGAAAGGTAATCAACATTTTTAATTTTTTACAATATGTATTTGGAGTTAAATGTCTTTTTTTCAGGCCATGCAACAAGTTTTCATTCATTCTTTAGTCAGTAAAATTGCAGTCTTATAACTTTCTATATCTTCAGATAGATTTTTGAAACTTTAATTATATAAAAATGGGATAAGAGTAATTAAAAACATTTTATGCACACGGATATTAATAGCATGGGTTTTGCTTGGAGGCGTTTTCTAGCAATATAAAAATCTAAAATTGTGTGTTTTATCAAGGTACTTTATATATATCTAAGAGCCGGTTAAAGTGAGTATGCAGTGTATATATGTAAAAATTTACCTATATTATCACCTGACTGATCTAAGCAAATATTTTTCCGTGAAAAGTCGTTCAAGATGGATTTAATGCGCTTCTGCAGCAAATAATAAATTTTATTTTTCCTTTTCAACATATGAACTTCGTGATAAAATAAGAATTGTTTAATTGTGAACAAATGCTACTTGCAATCTCTGAATAAGAATTGCATTCACAGAAAGTAAGTTTATGATATTTATAATTTTTGACCTTAAATGATCATAGTGATCCTCGGGGAAGTATGTGTCTAGTAAAGCGACTACTAATGAAAAATAACCATTTATTGTATTGTTATATGTTTTTAATAAATCTTTCTGTTTTGTTAATGTATACAAGCAAAAAGATAGATATGTATTTAATTCGACAAATGCTTTCATAACTTTATATAGACTGCAAAATAAGTTTGCAAAATATTTTATATTTAGATAGACAGCGATTGTTATTAGTGCATTTTATTGCAGATGAGCAACTACTAATAACTGTTGATTAAAAATAACCTTGGCCAATGGTCCATTTTATTTGAAATGCATAACATTATTTATAATGGGCTGTCCGGCGGAAACCGCTAGATCATGCAGTTGGACGGAAGTGAGGATGCACCAATCATTATAAAAGCTGTACGGCTGAACATAATATTATGTGAATCAAAGCCCACGTGTGTGATTCATAATTGAATAATATAATAAATTAAGATTTTTTTTACTGTAGGTCCTAGCCAATCCATGGAATTAAGAGGATTTCGAACCAAGAGATTATGAGTGATAGTGAATTGATGTGGGATGTATATTCACTTAGCATTGGATGCTTACAGAAATTTGTCGTCGGAATTGTCACGTTTGATGGAAATCTGTGATTCACAAAATATATTGATTCAATTGCAAATTGTTAAAAAAGAGAATTCCTTTACTGTGTTTTACAATAGGAATATAAATGTTCGTTTTCAACACGAATGTGTGTATGTACAGCTATTACACTGTGGGTTCTTTAAGCAATGAACTCGCATGTTTTTCAAAAACTCGGAGTAGCATCTAAGGCAAACTTGAACCACATCGTACAATTATTCATTTTTAGTGTTGTTTTTTCTGGAATATTCACCATGACAAATAGTGCTCCACTTAACAGTGCTCCTGGATTAGGCAAAGACTTTGCTTTTCATAAAAATGGAAATAATTCGTATCTTCAGTTACCACACGAAACAGAACCTTCTTACCTATTTTTACATGCAAATAACAATATGTGGCTTGAAATATTACCTGATGGAACAGTAAAGAGTAACACATGTCCCACTCGCTATGGTAAGTATAAATGGATACTATTTTTCTAAATTGCTGTTAAGTATTTAACATTAATTGCATGCAGTTGAATAAGTGAGTTTGAATTTGCAAATATGTGCGATTGTATAAGCTATGGGTCTGTGTGAGAATATATGCAAATTCAAATTATTTTTTAGTCCTAATCCCAATGGGAATTAAGTTTAGATGCGACTGTAATTTGGTTGGTGGATGACTATCTCAAGGGCATACATGCCACATCTCCTATAACAGATTCATACTTAAGACAATAATAATACACCTAAATTCCTCTGCTTTTTTATCTTAATTCAAAAGCTGTAATATCTTTGGGACATACAGATGTAGGCATATTATCACATTGGTCTATACATATGGATGAAAGCACCAAACTTTATTGCAATGGAATGAAGAATGAATGAATTCTCTAAAATAATAAGCATCGTTACAGAGAGCAATCAATTGAAAAGCAAGGGTGAATTCAGGTATAGGCTTTCACTCACATTCACTGAAATGTATAGCTCAGCAATAAATCTATGGCAAGTTAGCTACTGTGGAGCCAAACCAATTAATAGTAGCTTCATTAATTAATTAGCGTCAGGTAAAATTATATATTTAACCCAATTTAGTTGATCAGAAGGCGACGACTCGGAAATAAATTTCTAATATATCGGATTATAAATCCAATTAAAATTTTATAGGATTTGATCTGACTTGTATAGTTATCCTGTAAAAGGAGACGGGTGTTTTTCTAATAATTTAACTGAAAAAAAAGTCTGTTGAAAAGATTAGCCTAATTCGTTAATTAGTTTACAAATTAACGCTGTCTGCGTGTTAATCGCCTAAAATTTTATCATGTAGATGTTAATGTAATTACTTTTTCATCATTATTTGTTTGTTTAACTTTATTTTCCCGGGGGTTCTCGTTACCTGAGATAATTATTTAACACTGCAGCACAAAGAATGCACGATAGGTATTAAGTGTAATTGAATTAGACTCGTGTCGTCTGACAGAGAAGTCGAACACACCTTAGCTGTGAAACTATAATGTATTCCATTCAAGTATTTGTGAAATCAATCTATGTCAATTTGTATTTCGCTGCATGTCAATAAATTTCATTTTTTGTCAAGAATATGACAGATTACTTATGTCAGAATTTTCAAAAACCCATCGTAACTCAAAACTTGTAATTTGCAAATACTGCAAAAACCGTGAATATTGGTTTATAAAGTTTGTCGATTATTTTTAGTATCATTCGTATTTCTGACTTCAAAATTATATACAAAACTCAAGTTAGCCACATATAATGTATTAATTATCTAATCATACTACAGAATACATGACCCTTGTCAGAACTCGTATATGTTTAATTGAACATGGACAAGATTGTCAATAAACGATAAACATAAACATGTAATATATCTGACCGTATCTTTTTATGATAAAGTTTATTGCAGGTGGTCGGTAATTAAATGATTTTAAAAATTTAAAAACTTTGAATTAAAATGCAAAAAATAACTAAGGATTTGGGTAGCACCTGTCATATTTGGTAAATTGAGATTTTTGTTTTATTCTTAATTTTTATCTTCTTCGTTGATTACGACATCATATATGTACTTAAAACATCAATTATTTAAAATTGACCATAGCAAGTTTAAATCTGTTTGTTGTTGACTGCTTTCAAGTTGAAATTTGCACGGAATAAACATTTTTCCATGTCTTTCATACATTTGATACTGGAAGACAAGATTTAACAGACGAAATTTGAGAATGTCGTTGACAAGCGACAAAAGAAATCAGTTATGCTGGATCAGTTAAAATGTTTTAGTAAAGACTTCTTTTTAAACAAATGGACTGATATGTTTTAAATTATCGTTATCTATCGTGTTGTGAAACAAACAAAATTGTTTGCAGATTTAGTGTAAAGAAGTGCTTATTAACAGAAAGATTATCCCAAATTTCCTGTGATTAGTTTCACACATTAAAGTGAGAAAATTTGTACAAGAAATTCCTAAGTAGGTTGAATTTTCACGCTTTATAATTCGTCTTGACCATGGGATATCTCGCTTGGACATCGTGTATTAATTATACCCCAAGAGTGTGTGAAAACTAGAATGCAAGACCCGGTTATAAGACTCATCATTTTCCATGTCTGATGCTACGGGAAGGGATGCATATAACAGATATAAATGATCTAAATATACGTTCCTGTTAGGGGTGAACATTTTGATATCATTACAATCCTCCGCTAATCAGATTATAAGTTTTTTCTCTCGCAAGTGTATAAATCCTACCTAAATCCCATTTGTAAGTACTTTCTATCTATTCTGCTAAATAAAGTCAAAACCCATTTCGGATTAGTTATTCATTCAATTGTTATATTGTTTAATTTTTTATCTACACGATAAAAGCTAGAAAATATTTGAAATCTGTTTTTCTCTCGTGATGATTGTTCAGTAAAATTAATAAGATTGGGATAAAAGGCTTTGCATTCAGTCTCTAATAACATGTGTAACGACTTCATCACGGGATCAAAGGTTTACGTCTTAAAATTAATTAGTTATCACAAATACTTAATTACGGCAAACCTGCTGATTACTGATTGCAAATTCGTGGGTGGGAATAAGAATTTCAGTTGACTAGAAAATGTATCTAAGGCACCAGTACCGAGGGCAGGCGTTACCTGATAGAAATATTTTGACTGTCAAGGGAAATCTGATTGGTTATTTTATCAGTATAATTGTATAAGAAAATTGTACAGGAGAAATCCGTCCGACTAAGAGCATTAGTATGCTGTGTAGGACGTTAATAACATTCAACCCCCCTCCCCCCCCCCCCACAGGAGAAAGTTAGGATTCATTGCACGAGAAAAACGAAGATTTTTGTCGTGTTGGAAAGAAATATGAAAACAATTTCAGCCTTAAAGTCCTTTATCATACCTAGATCTTTGGTCATCGGATAGTCATTCTGTAGTATTTTTATCATTCAACTTTCATTGATTTGTTTATTTGGTCAGCGACTAAGATATTATACTATAATGCACTTATTTAATTGGCTAAATTGTTAAAGATCCAATGATGATCTTGAAATTGTGACTTTTGACCTCTTCTTGTTCGTTATTCCTTGTCATCTGGAGATATGATCTCTTGAATGCTTTTGTTGAGATGTTATTTACTGTCTCACATTTACGCATATATATTTCATAAAGATACGCTTTTGATACTTTTTGGTAAACTCATTTATAGTTTATATTATTTTTTCAGGCGCACTTCAAAGTGGCAGTCACAGCACTAAACACGTTCAAAACACAAAATTGGGAGAGGCAAAAAAGGTTGCGGACAATGCCGCAGTGTTTTTGAAGGGTGTCATCTCCAAAAGATTTCTTTGTGTAAACGAACCAGGCCATATTTATGCTGTAAGTTTAAAAAATCAAATATTATATATACAAAACTATATACAAAAACTGAAAAAACATACATATATCACTTACACAGTAAAAGTTAATAAGACATTGCTGAAAAGTCAACATAGAAACATTTGCATTTTTCAATAATGGATTTTAAGGACCATATATATCACAGAATAGATAAAACAAATTAAATTTTTTCAATAAAAAGGATATTTCTGTACGAATATTTTCCAACAAAAAGATTATGGAAAGGGGTCATATTCATATTTAATTCTATAATTCATTGTTTTTTTTCAGTCAGAAGAGTATAACGAGACAGATTGTGCATTTATACAGAGACCACAGTTTGAAGTAAACGGTTCAGTCGTTCATTACTTTAAACATCTAGAACATTTTAATGTTTATGCACGGCGAAATCCTTGGAAAATCAACAAAGATGGACATAAAATACGACATCCGAACCCTTTCAAAAAAGTTAGATTTCAGTTAGGTTTTAAGAAAGATGGGACGGTTTTTATTGTTAAAAAACACACTCAAAGGAAAGAAAAACATAAGACAATGATTAGTATAAACAAAGTTCCAATATCTAAACCATTAGAGGAATTTCCAGAGAAATGTGAAAATCAAACACAGATTCCAAAAAGTCGAAAACCAAAACGGAGGTTTAAATTCTGTCGGAAAGTGTGGAAAAAGTTTTTTAATGCTTCTATAAAGGATTTAAGACGATTTAGAAAATACAAATGTTGGGATAAACTGCGAGAAATGAAAAATGAAAGAAGGAAAAGAAAACTCGAACCACAGACTCAACAAAATACATGAGTAACACCATGTAAAATAGTTAGTATTGTCTCAAATTGCTCTTTTTGGAGCGAAAACTAACACACGATGGTGCAATCTCATCGCCTCAGCGGCCACATTTTGCCGCCTGCTGCTGTTTGAGGATGTTGTGATTGTGCATGCGCAGTTGCCGATATTCCAGAGGAAGATAACCATTTTCAGTATTTAAGTTATTTATTTAACATTGTTTTACGCTATAAAAACATTCAGCTTTTATCTGTGATCAGACTCAGCCTTGATATGTTGCTCCTTGATGATTTTAATGTGTTGAACACATTCATGTAATTCTTTTTCATTGTTTGGTGTATAATGTATTCCATTAATCATTTTGTATCCATGGGTCAGAGCATTAAGTGCAATAAATACACAAGGATGTGAATTGTTCATAGTTTTCTCTAAGAAATACATCTGACCACGAGCAAAACTAGCGTAAAATCATTGTTATATCATAATGTGGCTTCTGTCGTATTTCAATCGTGCCACTTCGTAGGAATCTGGTGCATTAGACTTGTTAAGCAGGCCTGGCTGTCAGCCATATATAGAAAAGTTATTTTTAGAAGAAAGGAAAGTTGAAAAAACAAACAAACAAGACCGCAAACGCATAGCGTCATTTTTGAAACGTTCTGTTAAAATCCACTTTGTATATAGACATTGTTGTACAAGCATTACTCGAATCATATTGACTTCCCTCAAAGGGTCTTAAGATTAACAGATCTGACTAGACTTTCCCTCGCGATAAGGGAGTAAGTATTAACACTAACCCAGCATAACGACACGCCTCAGTGATGTCACTTCTTGTTTTCTTGTATATCTATCATTTAATTGGGACCAATTGCAATATTTCATTCTTATATTCTAAAACAGCAATTCTGTTTTTCTTTTGACGTTGTTTTAAAATATGTATGAATTTGCGTCACAAACTTAAAAAAAAAACAGGACTATCCCTTTTTTATCACCATTGAAAGTATTCAAAGTTTAGAAATTAACTTACATGTACAGCAATATGTTAAAACTCTTAGTATAATTACTTTTATACCTATCTATACCAGTTGGAGAAAATGTGTTAACTATAACATTCCAAATGAGACTTGCGGTTTATGTATACGAATAAACTTTCCAACTCTATGGTTGCTTAAATAGTTTTGGTTGCTTTTGAAAGCATTATTTTTAATCTGGTGCTATGTTATCATGTCAGTGTATAGTTAGAAAAAACTATTTATTATTTTTTATGAATATCTGTGACAGTTTCTGATTTCCATTAATACTCTGAGAATTTGACAAAGACATTTTTTGTTGAACAAATTACAAATTTTTCGTTAATTCAGGGAAAATAATTTGTATAATTTTGCCATGCACGTTATATTACTTTTGTTGTTTTGATGAAATTTTGTGCTATTAAGTCATTGGTAAAATTTATTTTGTGATACATTATTTCACATAAAATGATTAAAAATCCATGAAAACATGATGTTTTGTGTCTTCTTAACCCAATATTGTTTGAAGCAGCTCAGTAGAACAAATAGATAGCTATATATAGTTATATTGATGGCTATATAGTTATTTTAAAACGACAAGATAAGGCCTGAGGTACCCTATTAACATGTGATATTTATAAACAGTGCCTTTAGTGGAGTAGGATTTGCTTACCCTTCCGGAGCACCTGAACTCACCCTGTTTTTTGTAGGGTTCATGTTACTCCGGCTTTAGTTTTCAGTGTAGTGTTGTGTGTTCTATATTTGTCTTTCGTTTAATTTTGTTGGCCATGCATGGTCTTGTCTGTCTTCCGACTTCTGTCTGCCCATTTGGTATCTTGGAATTCCTTATATGACTAGAATCTTGAAGAAAGCATGGTTAAGGAAACAGCCGTTTGTGGCCTATTAGACTATTAATTTTAGCACTCAATACCTTAAAATCTAACGGGTTTGCAATAATTGCTTTGATTGATGACAAAGTGTCGGTTTTCTTGACGGTTTTGTTTCTAACAAAATAGAGGGCATATACGAGACCACTCACAATTTATATATAACTGTTTTGCTAAATGTCTAAATACACGAATTATTCAAAAACTTCAAAAGTTTCCAATTTTTGGTGAAAATCAGCCTCATCACATAGTTCCATGAGTACCTGTTTAACGTGTATGGGACATTGCTGTTCAGAGTTACATCAAGCTTGATGACGTTGTTTATACTTTATATATGTTTTATTGAAATTATGAAATTGGTCAATTCAAAATTTTACTATATAGTAAAATTTTGAATTGACCAAATTCATAATTTTACTATTACACTTCTATACAACAGCTGTGTCAGTTCTGCAGTTTTCACAGAGTGTTTCACCAGCCATATATAGCCAGAAGTAATAATATTTAGTATTTACTAATGGTAATAATTTATTGATGCATGTTGCCAGATTTATAATTTTCGCATTTGACGTTGACAGATTTATAAATTTCGAATTTGACCAAAGGATTATTTTGCACTTTGTCAGAAATCGTTAGATGGATTCACTCACTACGTTCCATAGTTTTCAAGGTGTCTTTGTGATGTTTTAAAGTTATGTTTGGTTGCATTAATTAGTTGGTAGCATAGCGCTTTGGGTGAATTCTGTTCTTGTAGTACTTTATGTAATCTACCCAGATTATTATATAAACCTTTTTGATATGCTACATTGGGAAAAGTGGTAGCACTGCTAAACCAACAGATAGTCTGGAATAATAAGTTTAAGTTATATATACTTATTAATGGACAAAGTGGACTTGCTGTATATATATGATTCGTTGAATTGATGTGCGTGTGCAGTTTTTTTTACTGTAGACACATACAGCATTTTTGAGGTCAATTTTTAATGTTTTAATTTTAAAACTTGTTTTAACTTGTGTGACATTTTAGAATTCATATTTCCCATATTCAGCAGATTCATTCAATTATATTTAGCTTTTTATATATCTAGTCTAACAACTTTAAAATGTTATTAAAAAGAAGTACAAGGTGTCTGAAATTCCATCTTTAATTAGTATGTATATAGATAAATGGTAATGTCTGGTAAATTCCATCTGGTTTAGCTGTAAAATCAATACACAAACGTTTTATTTTAGTATTTAAATAGAGAAAATGTCGCACAAGAACTTAATTTATATTCATTGAAATGTTCAACGCTATCATTAGACCAAAAATAAAACTGAATTTTACATTTGATGTGAGAGGAATAATGCATGCAAAAGTAAAAGGTGAAGGTTATATATGGTTGTTGTTCTGTAAAAGTTTCATTCAGAAACTACGTCACCGTTACAATAGGCAGCGAAAGTAAACCGACGGGCGAGACAAAAGGGGAATGTCGACAGACATGGCAATCTCGAAAACAACCGACGGGCGAGACAAAAGGGGAATGTCGACAGACATGGCAATCTCGAAAATAACCGACGGGCGAGACAAAAGTGGAATGTCGACAGACATGGCAATCTCCGAAACAATCGACGGGAGAGACAAAAGTGGAATGTCGACAGACATGGCAATCTCGAAAACATGAACAAGACGGAACATAACACATAAGTACACACAAAACTCTGAACAAAAACAAAGAAAAATGCGGACCCCAACAAAAAATCAGGGGATGAACTCATGTGGTCAGTAAGGGTAATAGTTGTGCTTTTATGTCAGCAATAATTTACTATAATAATCATAACAATTTTGCAACTCTGGAAAATTCCATAATTTCGCAAATGAACTACTTAGGAAAATCTGACGAATACATTTTAAGACATTGTTGTATTGTCCCTTTTTGAACATGGAATGATAACGGTCTATATAAAATTTGGTGTCAACTTTTTTTCAGTTTCCACAACGACCGAATCAAATGTCCGTTTAAAAAATACAGGAAACAGATTATTTTTAACAAAGGTAATTAGCCATTTTTTGCTAGCTGTAGTCGAAAAAAGGCTCTAGAATGGATATACTGCCAAGACACATCCTTTTTTTTCAGCTAAGGTCAATTCTGAAATGTATGCCATAAGCTGATGACAAATTTCAGTTGACTCTTTGTTTCACCACTGAAGCTCTTTATACTGCATAAGATGCCACAATCCATTTTCTTTCAGAGAAAAAACAAAGCTCAGTTCTTTAACTTTAAAACGTCCCTCCCCCTACTCCGGCAGCCCACTTTCAAAGGAAGCAGCGAAAACCGCTTTGTTCTTTCTTGCATGAAGGCAAGGTGTTCGGCTAAAAATGTGTAAAATATAAAAAATTTAACCACGTCCAATTTTTTCTTTTTTCTCTAATTTATTGCAAAATTTTGATAAAATCCGACAATATGACGTTGAACTGACGTTAAATGACATCACCACCAAATCGACGTTCAATATTTATTTTACATTGGTAATTTTGTTTTTTGAACAAGAATTGATAAATTTAGTTCACGCTAATATAGGTTTTTAATCTGTTTAAGGAAACATATGATAATGTCATGTTGCAAAACTTTATAGCAGTATACATGAGATGTCAAAACCATGCACAATGGTTCTTAATATACTATTGCTCATTAAAGAACAGCCTTTACCAGTTTGATTTGACGGTATATCTGCAGAAATGTATACCAGGAGACAGACCCTAATTATATTACGCCGAACTTTGAATTGTTAAACTTCTTTATTGCTGTGTATACATGTTTAACGTTTTTATGCAGCAAGCTGTTTGCACATTATTGAAGTTCTGGAGTTTTCAAGGTAGTCATAAATGAAAAGCGTTTCCTCACATTAAACGTGCAGTTATGTTGCTGTCTAATGACTTATCTATGCCGAAATGTTATCAACAGGATTGATAACATTGTAAACGTTTTACAGACCATTAGATACATCTTCCTTCGTGGTCATCAGACAAGATGGACGATAAGTTAATGAGGAACTGTATCATGAACAGACAATAATTTGCTCTTCTCCACATTAAACATAACTATAATATACCAAATGGACATGGTCAGTAACGGGAGTCAAGGTCGAAATACAAACTGTTTTTAGGATAATGTAAAATATATACAAAATTACCAATGTTGAATAAATGTGGAGAAGCTTGTATGCTATATGTACATCTCAAGGGGTAACTCAAGGGGTAACTCTCAGCAGTAGCATTAGAACCAAACAGTCCAATATCCAACATAGGAAAAAAAACAAGTACAAATGTACTCATATCCGAACAAATCGTCATGACGACAGGGACAAGTGAATTACTGCAGATTCACTGTGAGTTCTTTGACAAAATGCTTCATATAACAAATTAATAATGCTTACAAAAAATTAAATAACGGACAGGTGAAAATAGGGTTGACAAATTAAAATGACTCAGTGTTTTTATTCAATATAAAAAGGGAAATACGAGAGCCAAAAATTTTAGTCGTTTTACTGTTTGCTTACAACAAGTCTATATATTTTCTATTATATGACAGTCATATGATACTTATATATATGTACACAATGCATGTTAATAATAATTTTAAAAACTGATATTCTATACTTAATACAACAAGAACTTTTAATAAAGGGGGTATATTAAAAAGTGAAAAATTGCATATCGAGATCTTAAAATCTTATTAAAGCAGTATATAATTTGCTTCATTGGAATATATTGATTTATAATGCAATTTTCATACAACAACAACAAGAACAATAATGGTAATATAATAATGAAAATTATTATATTATAATGATAATAATAATGATTAACCATAATGCTTCTATTAACAATATGAACAAGTCATCATCACCTAGAGCAAGACACACAACCTTTATTTAAGAATAAAAGCACATGTGCACAAAATATTTCGTATTTCAACCAACAAGTTGAGCATGACTATAGAAACTTATTTGCAGTTAGATTATCATTGTCTTGCACACATATATTAACCTCATATCCGTTTACTTAATATGTATAAAACAGTACTCTCATCACAGAATAAACTAAACTACAGATTGACAAATGCTTTTATTACCGTATGAAAGTCCCTTCAATCAGGCATGTAGTTAGATGAAGACCTGTTTCATATGAAGAGGTCTCAATAACAAGATTTTTACACAGATAAATCAATTTTCTCAAAGTCGGATACGATCAGATAATGTCCAGTATTTAACCTGGGGTATAAGCATTAACTTGTGGTCTAAATAGGCTAACTGCCTGTCAACATACAAAGCCGTAAACATCTTTATTGAGGCTACCACACCAAATATGTGAAAAACAATTAACTTCTCTATGAAACTTTCTTTCCACATTTTTTATGAGTTCAACATCATGTTAAATGAAGCATTTTGTCGTAAAAATCATAAAAAATTAAAATATCACATAAAATAAATCATTTTAAATTTTCTTTCAATTGTAACAATACATTAAACATTGATAAAGTAATGAATGTTAGTTTTAAATAAAACTATATAAAACCAGGAGTTGTTTTTGGTCACAAAAACATATGTCTCCCCCCGAGTATGCACATATTTACTGTATGATGTCTTT
>JAULBM010327582.1:0-35778 GCA_032357055.1 Geukensia granosissima | reverse complement strand
TTGCATATGGGAAGATCATTCATCGTGCTTTATTCCAAGGGCAGATAATTCAACTTAAGTGATAGGGGAGCGGGGGGGTATCCTTTGTGAGTTTTGCTCACAGTATGTCTTGTTTAAAAGTAGTGTAAAGCATAAATCACCAATCTAACATAATTTATATTTGAATATTTGCTGAGGTCAGAATATTTCATATGAATTCATTTATAACTATAACACTTTTCAGCTATCAGTATAATACATTTATGTCTGAGGATTGACTTTGAGAAAACTACATAAGTTGGTAAAACTTGTATCTGATCCCATTTGTTTATTTTGACAAATAAAATCTGTTTAAACTAATTGACTTTCACTAGCTTAGTAAAGAAAACCAAAAACTTTTATTTGAATTATAATTTGGTGAAGGAAGATCAAATCATTTTATCATTATGTATTTAGTGATTATTGATACCCAAGACTAAAGCACCTGGCGAACATTTCAGATGTCTTATATGAGACTAACGATGACCCTTGAGTACTGTATTATGTATGTATGTTACAACCAATTGTAACACTTAGGAAGTTTTGTGGAATGTTCACCAGTATTTTCATCACTTTGTACTATACTCTATGTCAGAGTTTGTTGTAACAGTTAAAAATGTTACAAAATAAAAATTGCTATATTGTTATTTATCGGTAATTTGTGGCAATTTACTTTGATCTGTACAGACTGATAATTCCTGTACACGTCTACTGGCATAGATAAAAAAATTATCGGCTTGTTGTGAAGAAAACGTCACGTTGTCAAGCATTCACGTCGCGTGCGTTGTCTTTATGCGCCACTTTTCATGAATGAAATAGATGCGACGTCATTCATAAAAACGAACGACGTCTTGTTGCCATACGTTGAAATGAAGTAGATCTTGTATTAAATGATGTAAAATGTGACATTCTCAGCTCGAGAATATTTTTTATTTAAAATTACCGATAAAAAGAATATATGACATTTTGTACGGGCTCACTGAATATTTTCCGTGATAAAGTCAGTACAAGATACAAAATGTCCTGTATTCTATATTTATCTGTGCCAGTAGACATGTACAAGAATTATAAAGAAATAGTTGTAGGCACAGCCTATCGGTGAAGCGGAGTAGTCTAGATAATCATAACGTCTGCTGATGTTTTTTTTTTATTATTTTGATTTTTATAGATCCCCCATTGACTTCACGTCGGTAAAGGTTACATTACATATACAATTATTTCCATTCAGCATGACATCATTAAATCCCCCATGCTGGATTGTTTCCTCTTCCGGTGCAAACGAAACAACCAGTGGGAAAATACATTGAAAATGTTAGGAGAACACATTGATATTCCACCCGATATACCATTAAAGTGAAGCTCCGCTTCACTTATTAACGTCCTTCACAGCAAATTAATGCTCTCAGTCGAACGGTCCTGACACACTCAGTTATTTATTTAATTTTTATGAAAGATTTAAAGTTGTTAAAATTTATTTCTATAAAATGGTTTCATTATAATATATTTATTTAATGATGTAAGAGTTGTTTAATTTCAAAAAAAAATGTCAGATTGTGGTTTTTAATTTGTTTTAATTTTGAGGAGGTTTGGGACCAGTCGTTCGCGAAGAATTTTGTAAAAATTATTATTAAAATTTAACAGCTGAAATTGAGGAAGTCAGAGAAGGTGCATGTGCAGTGGTGTGTTGGTAAAACGGTTTGAATTTTTCAATATGGTATATAAGAAGTTTGTTTTACGTATTAGTTTTAAATTTATTTACCGAAATAGTTGCCAAAGAAGGAAGTATGCGTACTAACCCAGTACGGATCTGGAAGCCAGTCGAATAAACGGAAGACAGCACAATAAATGGGACCATGGTAGCGGCCCCCAATGAGCCTACTCTTATTTAATTCCAACCACGGGATATTTTACGCGCCCAGAGCGTCGGGTGCTTTGATGACACCTTTACAACGGGATTATACCCTAACTAATTTATTTGTAATGATGCATTTGTTTTATATATTGTTTAAGTTAAAACTTATTTAATTCTGATGAATTGATTTTTTTTAGTTAAGAAGTCAGTTGATTACTACGGTTGTGAATATGCCTGGCCTTAGTTATCTCTATGCTCATTTAACTAACTTATTAATTGTTATAAATATTGTTGTATTATCAACATAAAAATTAATGTAATTTTTATATGACAACAGTAACACTTCGTGTTATGTGACATAGGGTATAAACGTATGAATGCGTTGAAGATCATCACTTTTAAACTTCTCACAACAGGAATACACAAAACGGAACTCGCAATTCCTGCAGATTTGCAAAATACCTTGCCATATCATATTTTTCATGTGGGTTGTTTATTATTTCTGTTTATTCATAAAATTAATATTAATTTTATTTATGTTAAATTTGCGTTCTGAATTCTTTTGGGTTCATCTTATAATTAAGGTAGGTTATTTAAGTCACCAGAGGTCCGAATACACAATGTCAGTCGTTAAAGTGTTAAGTGTAATGCGCATTTTGAGACGACCACCGAATATGACCGCCTTGAGGGAAAAAAACTACCTGCAAAGTTAGCGGTCGTTTTCCTTAATCTTATTGGTAACTTCCTTAATTTTAGCGAACCACCTAAAAATTACCGGGTTTCCCTTAATTTTACAGAACCATCCTTAATCTCCTCGCACTTACCTTAAAAATTAAGGAAATACTGCTAAAATTAAGGAAGGGGCAAGGAGATTAAGGAAAAGCGTTTACTAGTGATAACATCCACAAAATTTCATGTCCACATATATAGTATTTAACTGATAAAAAGTTTTACAATTGACTTTTTTTAGCTGCAGAGAAAATAGTCTTAGATCAACCCTCTTTTTGTTACTTTACATCATGTAGAGTATTAGTATTATGACTTTAAAATATTGTAACACTCCACAAATTAATGCGCAAATGTTGTATTTCACGAAACGGCGCTATAAGTGAGATAAATATTAATTTATAAAAATGCAATTGACCACGGAAAATCATTATAATGTTAAGATTTCCACAAGGCCTTCATCATTGATTATTTAGAACTGGTTAGAAAGACTGTCACAGAACATAAACCATTATTGGACCTTTTGTTCATTGAATTACATGTACCTATTCAACATAACAGTTTCAGGAGTATTTCCTGCCATTTTAAACATGGAACCAATGGTGTTCTGTTTTGTTTTTTTCATAAGTAGATCAGTTATGTCCACTTTGTTCTGATTGGCAGTATTGATGTGGTACATCTTCCCTAAAGTCTTAATGTCTCCTCCTGAGAGCAGCTTTAATGCCAACTTCAGATCACTCAAGTCAACATCTAAAATAGAAAATCTTCCTTTTATACAATAAACTACTTGGTCATTTTCTTTGCATGCAAAAAGAAGTATTAATATAAGATAGATGGAACCTACAGAAAGCAAGAGAAGATAATTTTTATGTTTTATTATCTCTTATTATGGGAGCATTCAGATATCCTTCTTTGGTTACCTATGGGTAACCCTAGGGTAGAACACCACCACAGGCAAAGCATTAGTCCTTGATTATGCTTGGGTAACCTAATGTATCTTAAGGAGGTTATCCGAACGCAGCCTAAATCTTTAATTTTTTACATCTCCTTGTTGTACAAGATCTACCATGAAGAATTCTGTGCATGCCAACCCAGAAACAGTGCTTATAAGGAATGTTCATTTGACTCATATAGCAATGGAATAAGCATCCAATTTCCGACACTTTCACAATAAAGGGCCCACTTATCCTATCATAACTGTATATTAAGAATGAATTAGATTTTGTAAAATATCAAATTTTGGTGGTTTCCATGATTGCAGTAACATTATAACGATGAATTTTTATATCTTTAGTGTAAGGCATTTATTACAAAAATGTAAATCCAAAAGCTTCAAGTATTATGCACCAAGAATGGGGAGTGTCTAAAAATCAGTCTCGGTTCCGGTCTCGGTTCACTGTCTACAACTCGGTCTTTCGGTCTCGGTTCCAATAAAAAACAGCAGAGGAATATAGACTTAATTGACGTATTATTGTAACTTGTGACCCAATTTTAACCTAATTTGAATTATTAAAGGTAATCAATTAAAAAAATAAAATTAATGAAATAATAGCATTTCAAATATCAAAACTGAAAAGACGGCGAAAAATTCATTCCTTTTTCCTGGTCTCGGTCTCGACTTTTTTCCAATAAATTGTTGATTATATCAGAGACACACATTTAATGTATAAAATACCTATGATTATACGAATGTTGTTTGGTAAAAATATTTGTATAACTTTTGCAGATTCAATTGACAATGTTATTAACTGGAAATAATAGGTATCAGTAAAAAAAGTGTGTTTGTGTTTTTTATTAGTTTTGTTTTTTAATAAAATCAATTTATATTTCTTTGCAACAATACAAGTAATCTGAATCTGTTTCCTATTCTGGATATGCCAGAAATAAATCAAAAATTGTGATTCAAACATTTTATTCTTCCTGAAAGAAGGATTACCTAGTTAATTTTACTATGATACACCTTTCCAATTTTTTATTTTGCCATGGAACATCCCACAATAACTTTTTTAACTTGTATGCAATTCGACTTGAACCGGGACTGGAAAATAGCAAAGGATTTTATGTTGGTCTTTTCGGTTTTGCAAATTTGGCATATTATTTTTATTCTTCTAGTATTAATTTTGTAAAAAGATTTACCTTTATACTTATATGAAGAGAAAAAAATAGTCAAAAATAAATATTTATGTCTATGGAGTCCATAGTGCAATATTTCTCATTGGAACCAAGACCGAAAGACCAAGTTTTAGACAGCGAACCGAGACGGACTTTTAGACACACCCCCAAGAATGGCCATATCCATTTGTAAACTTCATTAAATTAACAAACAGGATACAACCCATTTAAAAAAAATTACCTAGATGCTTCTGTTTGCAACATACTGCATCACTGCACATATAATATTTTATTCTCTGATTATAATATTATTATTGTATTTTGACTGTTGTGCTTGATCCAAGATAAAAATACAAATTAATTACATTTGTATGATTACATACATGTATCTCCCTCTATTATATATAGAATATACCTGTAATTAACATATTTTTCTGTACAAGTTCATCTACAGCTGGTTGTAAATCCTCGGCAATACCAGGATATTTAAGTTTAGTTAGTGGCAGCCAGGTCCACTTTCTACAGAACAGACGGAGGTACAGTTTCTGTGCTGGTTCTACAAATGTAATTACTAAGTCACAACTAAAAACTCTCTATAAAAATATACTGATAGTCATAGAATATTATTAAAAACATGTCAACAGTAGAAATACAATTACTATACAGTATACACAGAGAGTTTTGTATGAAAAAAACCAAGGCTGGTGAACTTTCTCCGACTTTTTCCCAATTTCACCAGCAATCACCAAGGTCAGACTAGAGTTCTTTTCCTACAAAACTATATGTGTATATAGTAAAAAACTCCAAAGCTGGTGAACTTTCTCTGAATTATACCTGCAATCCACAAGGTCATAACTGAGTGTTTTTCCTACTAAACTGTCTGTGTGTACTGTATGTACAACCATGTTTACTACATATGTTTGCATTTTATATAATCATAAAACCAATAATGGCAAAGTTATTTTGTTCTGACTATAATATCAATGATAATTTTCATTTCACATTAAAGGCCTCATGAGCTTTTTCCTCAGAGTCCACCAATATAAGAACAATTTTCTGTGTGTCTTGAACTGTGTTATTACTTCTTTTCACCTTTGGCTTTAAAAAGAGGCCGACATATTGAGTTAAATTCCTGAACATGTTGAATGTGTCTGTCAAAGTCAGGAGTTGTGACCATTGTTTAGTCCATGTGTCATACATGTATTTATTATTTCATTCTAAATATTATATTTGTTTATATTTGCATACCTGACCTCTTCATTTAAAATCTATATGTACACTTGTCATTTGGAATGGACAATTTGTCACAATGAGTGTGATTCCACCTTTGTTTATGGTCTTATTGAGACCTTTGTGTAGTAGGCTTTGTTGATGACCTCGTGATGACCTGTATTGTGAGCTTTGTTGACCTTGTGAAGACCTGTATTGTGAGCTTTGTTGATGACCTTGTGAAGACCTGTATTGTGAGCTTTGTTGATGACCTTGTGAAGACCTGTATTGTGAGCTTTGCTGACCTTGTGAAGATCTCTGTATTGTGAGCTTTGTTGATGACCTTGTGAAAACCTTTATATTATGAACTTTCAGCAGCTTTTTGTTGAGATGTGGTGCAGTATCTATGACAATTACTCCATATCTTTCCATCTGCCATATCTACTTTGTTCATTTACTTATCAGTATGTAGAAAAAGAGTTTTATTCTACATTAATTATTTTATATAAAAAAAGGTTATTTACTAATAAACTCACCAGATAATTCATTAAATATAGAAATAACAGTCATATCATTACTATTATAAAGTTTAGCATTATTTTCATCACTGAACACAGTATTCAATACTGTTCTAAAATTCTCTAAATAATATGGTGTCTTATATTCTGGACCAACATCACCATCATTCTCTAAATCTTCATTCTGTTGACAACTTCCCCCATTTTCATCATCAACATTTACTTCATTTTTAGGTTCTGGTTTATGGCTAGGTATTAATGTAGACAGTGTTTTTTTGTGTGTTGAGGTAGATGGTATTGGTTGATCTGATATAACAGTATCTTGATTTTGTTCTCTCCTATTCGTTTTACCAGAGACAATTCTTACTGGTAATGTAGATGTACTTTCTTGTGTGTTTATAACATCTGATTGTATTACTACTATGAAATCTTTGGTTTCATTAGAACTTTTTTCTTCTGATAGGATGTCTCCCTGGAGACTGAAGGTATTGTTCCCTGTCGGCACACTTTCTCCAACTGATGTGTTATCATCAGATGCAATTTCTGACTCTGTGTATACAACATTACTTTCATCAGTATTTTTATTTCTCTTTGTTTTAATACATTCTGACATAGTATCTGATTTCCGTTTCCTTACACTGAGAGTTTTTTTCTCTTGTCTAGTTGTTAAACAATTTTCTTTTTGTGAAGATTCCTGTACACAGAGTTCATCTTTCACCAGCAATGTAGCTGCACATTCAGAGGCACCATGTGTTGCTTTTGAGCTGAGAGATTTTCTCAGACTAAGCTTTCTTCGAGTCTGTGTTTTAGTACTATCATAGGAGTCTGATGATTTTCCACTAAAATATGAGGACTCTGTTTCCACTTTTATTATTTTTACATCATCGTCACTACCAGATGATTTTGTAGGACTACAGATTGCTTCAAAGATAAGAAGATTACTGTAAAAGATTGCTTCAAATGGTTAAAAAACTCTAATGCAAATGATATAAACAATGAAAGAAAGAAGGAAATAGAACAGCATATACAAACTTTGTGTGCATGTGAAGTCTGTTGATTAAGTACAACATTATATATGCTGATAAAGAGGTATAAAGCCTTAATTTGTATATACATTTTTAGGGGGAGTGATTGAGTGTATGAAACATGTGTACCGATAACTTTGCCACATACTTTATGTGCCTGTCCCAAACCATGAACCTGCTATCCAGTGAACGTTATTGTTTTTATGTTTACACGTTATTTTTTTTCATTGTGCACTTATCTGGTCAATAGTTGTTAATTCTGAATATTGGCACTTCAACATTTTTGAGGCCTTTTACAGCTTGCTATAAGATGTGGATATGAGTCTATTAGTGAAGGCCATAGGACAACCTGAAGATGTTTGTAATTAACATGTTTTGGATGGTTGTCTCATATCATAGAAAGTCATACCACATCTCCTTTTTTCCTGAAGTGAAACACAAAATTTACAATATATAAATGCTGTATATGCAGAATTAATGATGTCAAAACAGTGTTGTTCTATAACCAATACAAACTTTTTTCAAGTCTGAGAGTTCACAAATTATTGTTATTTATGCTGTATACTTAAACTATGCTTTCGTTAATTAGCAACAGTATTAGTAAATCATTGACCAAAAATGGTTTATGTTTGGAATCAGGGTTTCATACTTGTAAAAAAAGTGTTGATACATGTAGGATGAAAAACTTAGCAAAATCTATTGGGGGTATACGATAATTTATAAACTTTCATTCCTCAAAATAACACATTTCTATTTTAAGCCAATAAATTTGTCTGATTTTCACATGCTATTACAATTAAACCTGGCAGCTATGCAACTGGTTACCTTGTTTTTTGGTAGTAGCCATTTGTCTTTTGAACATAGATGTGATGGTCTGTGTCCCTGTCATATCTTTTTCTTTTCCCTTTCCTCTAGAACCTGCTGTTTTCTTTGCATTCACTTTCATTGTGTAACTTCATGAGATTCTACCTGAAAAAAAACACACACACAACTTTAAATACATGTCTAAAGCTAAAAACTCCAAACTATTTTCCTGTAAAGGATGTTAAAAATTTCTATGGGGTATATCTATTAGAACAAATTTTTGTAGCAACGTCAAAAATGATAATCCATGAACATGTTTAACCCCACCACATGACTTTGTATCAAGTGCCTATCCCAAGTCAGTAGTAGAGGTATGTTGGTATTATGCTCTAATTTTTTTTGTATTCACATATATATATAACATTGAGGCAAGTTTGACTTCATTTTACATACATAATATATATTTTATTTTATTTGTTTGGAGTGATCTAGAGCTTGTCACTAAGAGAGGGATTCCACCCCTGTGCCTTGCTGCCCGGTGAAGAACTAGATTTAACAATTTCCTCCCCTTCAAACAGAGATAAAATATGTTCTCCTTGACATTTACCCTTTATCTTCTCTTTTTTATACTTGTGGATTGTGACAGTGATGTAACAATCTAATTTATAAAAGTAAAAAATAAATGTGGCATGCTAATCAATGAGACAGCCATCCACCAAATGACAGTCAAATGTAAACTTCTACAGGTCCAATTACAGCCTTGCTAGTGTATATAAAAGTAGATTTACAGATATAGTACATTGCTTAGATTAATTGTGGAAATGAAATACATTTTTTTTGCAGGAAAAGATCCAATCAAATTTGTTAGAGTGCCCGATTATGATGTTTTAACTTTAACTATATTTTATATAAGAAATTTTTAAGCACCCGATTATAAACATGTATATGTTATTTTATCAATAAATGAATAATTCAAGTCCGTTTCTGAAATGTAGTAATATGCTATACCTGTAAACCTATTAACATGAAATAAGTCTTATTAAGAAAATATACTTAATTTTTTTCAGAAATTTTAAATTGATTGATACCATGTATACATGTACAAATATTTGTTAGAATTCTTCTTTTAAAAATTGTGATATATACATTGTATGTGTTGTGTATTAACAGTATTGTGTCTATTGTCTTCACATGTGTCAACACCCAGTTTGCTCATTTAAGAAGCTATTACACTACACATCATAGGGGTCTGAAGTTAGGGTGATATATGCATACCCAGGAAAAATCTTAAAGGAGGACACTCAATTTTACATGTACCCTAATTTAGTAAGTCACATATTGAACATGTCTCCCGTCAGCTCTGTCTATGTCATTACTTTTAAATCTCAATTTCATTTTGATTTTTCCCCTTTTTCATTTTGCACACTTTTTCCAATTGTCTCCCCCTGTGGATACTAATGTCAGGACCTGTTACGGCCATGCGCATTTTTCCCGTATAGCTTTAACCCGAATAATCCAGTCGTTATATTCCGCTCACTACGCAATCTGATCACATCGGCCATTTCCGTCATAAAATCCGGTAAAGAATGACGGAAATATACGAGCGTGTTCCGATTGCTCACTTTACCGGATTTTTATGACGGAAATGGCCGATGTGATCAGATTGGCTCACTACGATCACTCCAAGACGGAGAGAATCGGAGACGGTGAGGGCTTGAATTATTCGAGTTAGTTTAGCTTCAAATCTTTGTTTCTTATCCGTTTGCCGATCCTTCCGCAACTGTTCTCCGGTTTATTTCAATCTCCAATTAAGTTGAGTTAAGATAATAAGAAAAATATAAACATTTAAATACAATTACGAAAATGAAAAGGTATCGAGTTTTCGAAATCAAGAAAATCGCCGCTAGATCTAGGCTTGAGGATTACAGACTGAGACTAGGACAAAAAAATTATATCAACTAAAACAAGTTCTTAAAGTCAAGAAGGAAGGATAATGGAATAAAAAAAGTTCCGATTTTCTATGGCATATTTAGCGATAGCTTTATGAAACAGCAGCCATGCGCGTAATCATTCTGCATGTTTAATTGCATTCCATTATAGAATTGACGCAAGAATCAAATGTCTTGCGAGATATATTCGTAAATCAAAAATCATGTTTTAATTTATTTTTTTTCATAAAATAAAATCAATAAACGCAAAATTTCTGGAAGAATTTTAATTATAATTTGTCATATTTGCAACTTTTACTAAGAACAAATTCGTGGATTTCGAAAGTATACTGAGTGTGATTGAAGTAGGCGTGGTGAACCGAAAAATTGCAGTCTTTTTGAATTATAATTCAGTTTTATTCTTTAGAGAATAACAATATTTGATGAATTATAGTATTAAAATAAGTTTTATAGCCAGAATAGTAAAAAGCAAGTAATACAAATCTTTAGGGTACGACCATTTAACTTGACGTGAAACAAACAATATGTCAGGATGGGACACAAGTCAACATTGGGCATGTATTTTTACCCTGAAAAAAATATAACTCTATATATATATCTAAGTGTCACAAGGTCACATTACACATTTAACAAAAATACATTCTAAATGATCAAACACTAGTCACGGATACTACAGCGAAATACCCTGGAGTTTAATGATATGACGTGGGGAAATGAAATGAAATACGAACATTGTACACACAAAACTACACTGAAAACTAAAGCTGGAATAAAAAGAACCCTACAATAACTAGGGTGAGTTCGTGTGTTGCGACAGGGTAAGCAACACCTGTTTCACTGGTGTCACCCATCGTGTTACTCAGTAGACAGAGGCGGGGTATAGTCACAGCTGGTATAATTTAAACGTATTTGTAGTCACAAAAATGGGAAGATATCCATTATCATTTGTGAAATTGATATTTCGTATCGATCAACCATATCATGATATTTTAAATATTTTTTGAATGATGACTTGATTTTTTCCTCGAGAAATCCTTGGTTCAGTAGCTTTCTTTTCAGCAGCAACCCTCTATCAATAAAATCCTGATATGCAGCACAAGACCTGGAGTAGCGTATCAATTGAAAAATATACACTAGGTATCTAAGCGCGGCTGGAATGTTACTACAAACGAGCGGAGAGTTTAAAGTGGGAAGTCATCTATCTTGTAGTAAAGTTTTGTTCTTAACACGCCTTTACTGTCAGTTTTAAGGTATAAGTCTTGTAATGATGCAAACCTTTCTTTTTCTGTATAATTTTTGATTTTATGTCCAATGTGATAGATGCGGTCGACATAATCATGCATCAATTGTATAGAATTATTCAGTGAAAGAACATCATCTATATACGAACGTGAAACCGATAGATTAAGCCATTATTTCTCTATTCTCTGTAGAAGGCTGTATAAAGTAAGCTAAATACGTATAAAGGAATAAATCGACAAGAAGGGGTGCAAAGTTGATTCTTTTTGGAATGCTGACAATCTGTTAATAAATACCTTCCAAGCGATACAAAAATGTAGTCAACCAAGAAATCAAACATAAACACCATAACATTCAAAGCCAGAAAGATCCTTGTTTTTTTATAACGTAACCTTAAAATTCAGAGTGAAGAAACAGTGAACCTTGCTTATAAATCCATGGTAAGATTGAACTTGGAGTATTCACAAAATAATGTCCAGAACTGAACAAGTGAAAAGAAGAGCGACAAGGTACGCAACAAACAGTTACTATGATACAAGCTGTGAAACAGAAATGTCACAACACTAAAACTGCACTTAAGTTGAACATAGGAGAGAGATCATCAGACTAACCATGGTATAAAAATCACAAATAACCCTATAACCAGAGATCCGAACAGTTACCTCACACCACAGTCTCCATTTTACACAGTCTACCATGTCTACACATTATATCAACAGACAAATACATTACAATACCAATTTAAGAATAAAAATTTATCATTCATTGAACATATTGAACATGTTGAAGAGCAGGTGCGTATACTTACGAAATCCGTGCAATCGTTTTGTGACAAAAGTTACAAATTCAACAAAATCATAATTCAGTTGCATTCTTGCTGAATTGTGTCATATATTTTTAAAATTTTATATTTTATATTTAATGAAACAAATTAACTCTGGTTCTTTGATTTACGAATATATCTTACACGATTTTATATTTTATAATTGGATGCACTTGTTATTCCATTATCCTTCCTATTTTGGCGATAAGAACTTATTTTGAATAATATGATTTATTCAAAATCTTGTCATTTTTTAAATATCATTTTTATTTTTTCAATTGTTCGTGAAGTTTTTACTTCTCTTTCCGCACATGCAATTTGAAATTTGGACATATACCTACTAAATCCCATTATTCATTAGAGGTGGTACCGTTGTGCCAAAATTATGCTTTACTTAGAATTTTTAACGCATTTTGTATTTTATTTTAGGTTTATTGCTTTTTTGTTAAACCATTTTTACAGCAAACATGCATATCGAAAAAATCGTAAAATAATCTGAGCAAAATGCTTATATAAACGATCTGATCTTGATTTGCTTTTTGTGTGGAGTAATACCGAGTTACTGAAATTTTATTCAGATAAATTTAAAAATGATACCCATGATAAAAATAACTACACTATGCGAACTAGCGAAGGAGGTACGAACATTCCAGAAAATGTGGAAATAGAACCAACGACAGAATAGAAATGTAACTCGTTTCTGTTCATGACGCGCACAGTCGACGACGACGTAAGAACTTGATCAAAACCTGTCTAAACTGTGCATGAGATCATCGAATTTTTTTTTCTAGATTTAGCAGGGAAAGACCACTTTTCGTCCTGAACTACGATGACGTAGTCGACTTGGAAACAATATTTTTGGCGGATCATGATGCACATGGAGAAGTCTTGAAGCGTTTTACTCAATGAAACCTTAAAGGATTGTACCAACGAGTCGTGAGACTGTTATTTTCACTAACGTCATTAATTAGACTTGTAAATTCCCTCTGTTTTTCTTGTGGTTTGGAGTGCAGTCTCTTTGATATTTACCCCATGTCTCTTTTTTCAGATGGTGTATGTATATTCACCATACAGGATCCAACTGGAAAACAGCGATATGTGTGAAGCAAACTGCTTTCGAACATGTGCAATAATGCAATCGTACCTTTGGAGAGATTAGTGTCATCTGACTATATAGTGAAACGATTAAAAGATGTTAGAATCAGGGAGGAAAACGAAATGACGAGGAGTGAGGACTATGAAACGCGAGTGCAGTAAGCATAGCGGTGAAAGATAATTAAATATATAGGGAGCATTTTTTCTTAAAGCGGAATTTGTCTTGATATTCGCGTATGTTGACTTATTATGAAATTTTCGATCGATCGACAACTTTTCCTTACAAAACAGCAAGATATTAGTTTCGATCACGTTACCATTGTTGGCTCCACAATGAAAACATAAGAATACATAAGAATGAATTCGTACGGGTCTTCAAGACATTTTAAGACAGTATTGTCTTTTTTGGCCGTTTTTTTTCGTCACATGCAAAACGAAAAACGCGGTTCGCCTACGAAATGTTAAAAACAAATAAAAAGCATGTGAAAAAATACCAACTAATCCTGATCTTGATGTGTTTCGGTGTATATCAGCCTCTATTCGACAACATGAAAAAGATGATTCATAGTTTTCACAATATTTATGCAACAATGTTGAATCTTTATTTTTACGTTTCACGAAGATGACGTTAGATACTGTACAGCAGTTATACATTATTGACTAGTAAGTGGATGACCTTATGTGCAGCGTGGTGCACGACATAGGGCTACTTTTCACATAGAGATACCACCAGTAATGTCTTGTTCTTGACCGAGATTCGGTACGCTCAAGGAGTTAAAAAGAGGACTGACGCACTCAACACTACATATAGTGTAGATGAAAAACCAAATCGAGTCTTCCGCCAAATCGTATAACGGGAAGCTTTGAATGAAAAGATGAAAAATTTTGAGAGCAAATGATTACAACGTCATTTCAGTCTCGAGCAAAATTAAGCGCACGAGAAAGGACTATGGTTATAAATAATACTGACTCATACAAATAAATTTATATATATAAAACTATAAATGCAACAAAACTACGAACAATGTGGACAATGTTTACCCCACCAAAACCGAGTGTGAAGTCAGGTACATGGTCCGAAAGGTTAAGCAGTTCATATCTCTTCAAAGTCACCGCCGCATTGTCCATTTTCCAATCCAGTATTAGTAATTTCAGGGTAAAGGGGAAGGTTTCATGAGAATACAACCGCCTCGCGAGCAAACATTAAAACAACTTATGATAGTTTTAAACTAAAGTCTCTTAAACACTCTACAAACGCTGCAATGCAGTTGTTCTTTTCTGTTCAGGTTTCCGTAGTATATCTGGACATTAAAGATTCTTGCAATTAACATGTGCCTTTGATCACACATATTGTTCAATAAACTATTCAATGCTGTATGATTATTGTCACTGGATGATGGAATAATAGTTTACCATGACTTTACAAAGGAATCTTACTGCATACCCTTTATATCAAATCAACATCTTCTTCACAAGCATGGTGTGAACCGGGAAAAGTTCATATCCTTTTTAATACTTATTGTGCTTTGTTTATTACGTATCTCAAATTTTCAGGAACAACTTAATAAGTAATATCTATAACATCTAGTTGCCCATTTAGAAATTCTTTAAAAACTATGTGCTTTAGTGTCTACAAGTTTCATCCGAGATGGTTAAAATTCAGCATTGTCAAGAAAATTCGAACTCATTTATATTATTGACAGAAATAGCAAAAATAGCAAGTTAGGGTACAAAATCAGATTTTCTGATAATTTAGTTGTGTGTCTTGCACATTTTATTAATATGGCCTCATATTGGCGTTATGGTTCAAGCAGATTTACGTGGTTTATCGTATTTGGCAGGTTCAATTGCAATAATTGGATCTTGATGATTTTCTGAGACCCCAATGTGTTGTCAGATCTAAAGCTTCACAGTTGTCTTTATGTCTGTATCTTGTGCTTTGTTCTTAACAGCTAATCAAGTTGATGTAAATGTAGTTTAGATCTCTTGTTAGAAATGTTTTCTTACATTACCTTTGGCAGTCGACGTAATCATAGAGGCGAGACGCATATCTATGCCCTTGACCATTTTTATTTGTTTGTTTGTTTGTTTGTTTTTTGTTTTTGTTTTTTGCTTTTAAGATTACAGATTACAAAATCTAACGAATTCTACCGCCTACTTGGAAGGGATATCATTCAAAGACAAATAGATACAGAAATTTCCCCTCTGCATTTTTCCTCGCATGATGCATGATAATATTACAGAAAACGTCAGAAATCACATCTTAAGATTAATATAAAGCATATTTGCTGACTCATATTTTAATCAATGACAGTCATATAATCATATAGTCATATAGTCACAAACATTCATACAAATCAACAAACAATTTTGAAAAAACTGAGTTCCTTGGCATCTAAAGAAAAACCTGAACAGGGGAAAATCGATGTTGAAAGTAGCCAGAAATATCAAGAAGTGGTTAAATTTAAAGATACATTTTTACTAAAACCCAAGATTTACAAGAATCACTATGAAAGGAAAGACACGAGCATAGCATCAAAAAGGCTGACCTTTATTACAAATTAAGAACTGAGAAAACTTAATTAAACCAAATTCAGCAAACAAACAATGAGCTTCGCAAATCACTTGAACATCAACTTGAAATAAATCAGCAAATCATAAACTCTACGAACACATCTCTAGATAATTTGAAGCAGCAGTACAGTTCACTAATGCTTGAACTTGAATCTGCACAAAATGAAAATATTTCACTGAAATCTCACATTGGCTCAACTACTGCCAAATGGTCTGAAAGTTGGTTCATGGTTAAAGAAAATGGAGAAGATCACCAAAACAAAGAAGTCAAGGAGCATACGCCGACAGTTACACTGGTCGGAACATCAAATTCAAACGCAATTGATCCAACAAGGTTTACAAAAAAGGTGTCACTAACAAAAGTAACAAAGTACACAATGGAGGCAGCAACAGAGTTTATTAATAACCTTGATTGTGCGCCTGACATTTTTATATTTCATGTCCTGTCAAACGACATAATGACTAAGTCTACCACTGAATGTTTTGAGGAATTCACAAGGCTTGTAAGTGTGACACAAGAAAAATTCCCAAATTGTAATCTTGTTCTCTCATGCGCCACCAACAGGAAAGATAGTGATTTATTCAACATGAAAGTCAACAGCATTAATGCTATGATACAAGAACATTATCACAACAAAACAATGTACAAATTGCCTACAGTCATATCCTGTCGCATAATGGCATCATCTCAAGCAGATTTATAAAGTCCGAGGCGATGGCCGTCATTTGTCTGAAGAAGGTATCAAAGTCCTGGCGTGAACACTTCGTTCAGCTGTTGAAGGGATCTTAGGATTGAGCAACAATAAAATCAATACTGCTTACAAACAAGCAAAAGTAACTGCTTACAAACAAGCAAAAGTGCAAAGCGCTACTATTAGCAGCAATACCGTTTTAACTATGAACCTGACGACACATATTATCAAGAAAGTAACCGTTATAAATGTTCTGAGGAAAGATGGAAAGACAATCGTGAATATAGTTATTCGATAAATCGAGAATGGTCGGAAGGAAAATGGCTTCGTCAAACACGACACTGAACTTGTGTGTTTGGAACATAAATGGTGTTAAACCTAAAGTTATAAACAAATTTGAGGATGTTAAGTTTATCAAAAATGTAAAAAAAAACTATGATATAATTGGTTTTGTAGAAACTCACCTTATTGAATCTCTACCTCCACCACTTAAAAACTATAATATTCACCATACATATAGAAAACAAAATGTTAAAGCGAATAGAAATTTTGGAGGAATAAGTATCTTAATAAAGAAAAATATAAAAAGTGGTATAAAAGTAATTGAAATCTCGAACAGTTACTTTGTATGGTTAAAATTAACTGCCACCTTTTTTAACTTAGAAAAGGATCTATTTGTCTGTGTTTTTACATGTCCCACCAGAAAACTTAACATATAGTCTAAATCGGGGAGATCAATTTGAATCATTAACTGAAGATATTCTAAATTACTCTGATAAAGGCGATATATTATTATGTGGTGACTTTAAGGGTAGGATTTCAACATCTCCTGATTTTATTGTAAATGGCTCTGACGGTCCAGGTAGTAGCTGGAATTATGATAACGAATATCATGTAGATAGTTGTAGATTTAGAACTGGTAAAGATAAGATTTTAACTTCCAGAGGGAAACATATATTAGACTTGTATGTTCAAAGTAAGTTAAGAATTCTAAACGAAAGAACTCTTGGTGATTTGGAAGGCAAATATACTTTTAATTTCATAACTCTCTTGGGAGTAGTACTATTGACTATATAATAAGTAGTGAATCCTTTTTACAGAAAATTATTTTTATGAAAGTAAACAATCTTATTCGAACACTTTCTGATCACTGTTGTGTATCTGTTAGTTTTGCAGTTAATATGAAAATTACTCATCCAAATTTGAATCAGTATGAGAGTACGAATTTACAATGTCCTGACAAATATATATGGGATAATTCTAGTATAAAATAAATTTCAAAGTGCATTATCATCACAAAGTATATCTTTCAAAATCAAGAACTTCCAAGTTATGTCATTTGAAAATGCAGATGTTGCATTGGTTAATGTAAATGAAATATTTTTAGAGTCAGCAAGATTGTCATTAAAGAAAAAATCTGTGAAAAAATCAACCAAAAGCAAGAGTAATAAACAATGGTTTGACAGGTCTCTGCAAGAGTTGCGTATTTCTGATGATTACTATAGTAGACTACTTTCAATTAACCCATTTAATAGTTATCTTAAACAAAAATGTTTTCAGCTAAATGCCAAATATAACCGTGAACGAAATAGGAAAAGGCGTACATACTTTTAAACCATAATGAATAAAGTAGATGATTTGGAGGAGTCAGATCCAAAAATGTTCTGGAAACTTCTAAATTCTCTGAACCCTGTGGTAAAAAATAGCCATGACTCTAGTTTAGACACTGCAACTTGGCATGCTTATTTCAATATATAATATAATAAATATAAATTCAATACCACAATGTCAATCACAGCTTGATGCAAAATTCAAAGATTTATTAAGAGATGTTGAAAACTGTAGAAGTAATGATTTTTTAGATAAAAATATAAGTCAAAAAGAGATAATTGAAGCATGCAAAAATCTTTAAAATGGGAAATCATGTGGTAATGATGGCATTCTAAATGAAATGATAAAATATGGTCAACATGCATTGCTGCCATGTCTCGAGAAGCTTTTTAATTTAATACTCAAATCTGGAACATATCCAAAAAATTGGGCAGAAGGTTACTTAATAACTATTTTTAAAAATGGATCACCATCAGATCCTAATAATTACAGGGGTATAACTATCAATAATTGTCTATGTAAACTTTTTAACAGCATTCTGAATAGTAGATTAGTTTTATTTTTAAACAAGAACAGAATACTGAATGAAAAACAAATTGGTTTCAGGAAGGGGTCCAGAACAGCGGACCATATTTTCAAACTAAAAACATGAATCTGCAAATACGTAGAAAACTCAGGAAAAATATATGCTTGTTTTATCGATATTAAAAAGGCTTTTGACTCGGTTATCCACTCAGCCTTATTCTACAAGCTTTTGAATATTGGAATTAATGGGAATTTTTTTAGTATTATTAAATCAATGTACTCTTGTAGTGTTCTAAGAGTGAAGATGGGCAACACTATTAGTAATTGCTTTAAATCGGAAATTGGTGTGAAGCAAGGTGATAACTAAGTCCAAACCTTTTTTACATATTAATAAATAACTCAGTCAATGCATTTAATGAGTCTTGTCATCCAGTTTATTTTGGATCTGAGTCTATTAATTGTCTTCTCTATGCAGATGACCTAGTACTTTTGTCAACTAAAGCTGAGGGCTTACAAAATTGTATAAATAAATTTTCCAATTACTGCTCAAAATGGGGCTTATCTATGAATTATAAGAAAACAAAGATACCGATTTTTAATAAGGGAGGTAAACTTATTAAATATTGTTTTTATGTTAAAAATTACAAATTAGAAAATATGCGACAATATAGATACTAAGGTCTGCTAACAGATTGCGGTAGGAATTTTTCTACAGCAATATCTGATCTGGTTAATAGAGGACAGAAGGCCTATTTTAAACTTAAAAGTATTTTTAAATACGGTACTCCCAGTATCCGTACTACGTTAAAAGCTTTTGACCACATAGTTAAACCTGTGTTACTATACTGTTCAGAAGTATGGCTTATGTTTAACATAAATAGTAAATTCACGAAAAGCAAAAATAATATTATCCATGATTTATATAATGATAATAAAATTGAAAAACTTAATTTAAATTTATGCAAAAGCATTCTTGGTGTAGGTAGTAAAGCCTCAATTTTGGCAGTGGTTGGAGAACTTGGTAGATGTCCTTGAAATATAGATATTGTTGTGAGCATGCTCAAATACTGGATAAGATTACATGATAGTAAAATAAACTGTTTACTTAAAGCAGCATTAGATGAAAATAATAAAATGTATAATAGTGGTCAGCACTGTTAGGTTAGTTGTGTTTATTATATTCTAAAGGATCTTAATATTTTAAAAGTAATTTAATCTTCAGCTAGTTGTGGAGCTAAAGAAATGTATTGCGGTTACCAACTTTCCGGTGGTGTGATACCTATTTTGCCATATGTCTTATGGACTTTGATTTGTTCGGTAATTGTGTTATATACTTTATTTATCTTCGATATAAGGATAAAGTCTCCAGGTAGACAAAAGTGATACCTGAGATAAATCTAGGAAATTAACATTTTCTTATATTAAAACCGATGTACACAGATCAAGGAAATTGTTTGACAAATATTTTTCTACGGTTACGATGTTTCTGAAACCAAACATTTCACACAAGCAAGTCTCTATAAAAGCTACATTTATTTATCTTGAAATCAAAGAGTAAGAAAAAATTCAAGTTTACACATGTTGAATAAATATAGTGAAATTTGTATGGTTTAAGTGAAATTTGTATGGTTTAAGTGCAAAGAGCAAACTCTAATCAGTAGCAACCAATACACACACATAAAACTGGTCTGTTTGCCATAGTTACAATAAATCATATATCAGTTTAATTGAGTTATTTTGTTAAACTACATGTACATTAGTTTTCATATTCCTAAAAATAGCAAAACTACATTTCTCTTTTAACAGACACTTGGACTTTTTAAACCTAATGTCCTATGACTTTCATGGAGGATGGGAACGTAAGACCGGTCACAACAGTCCATTGTTTTCTAGTAGCAAGGAGACAACTGGCGCCAATATGAATACGGTACGTTCCAGAGTAAGCAAAAGAAAATCAAAGTGCCAGACAAAGGGAGCGAGTCGAGAGACACGACAATACAAAGGACATGAACCAGACGTAATATGACACAGAGTGTACATATATATATATAAAAACAAAAACAAACGTACACATATGAACATTCCGGATCCCACGAAAAAATGGGGCCGCACTCAGGTGGTCCGGAAGGGTAAAAAGTTTGTTCATGCCTCTTGGAAGAGAAAACACCAAAGTTTTATTTTTTGAACAAAACATTATGGTTCGTTCCCTGATTTCTTGTCTGACAACAACGACCCGTTTAACACCATTTACCTATAAATAAAATTATTCGGGTTTGGATCGGCTGTCCAATTTTGAAATTTATTTTTTTTAATAAATTACAAAACATTAAGAAAACGTTGCCATGGTAACAAATGTCCTGAATCAAACTAAAAATGTGTAAAAAATGGGTACTTTCCTCCCGTGTTTTCGCCATTATACTCCAAAATCAGACTAAATTATGAGGTTTTCTTTTAAAGGATATCTCACAATAAATTAAAGACAGATATGAGCATCACCGTCTTTTCCTGTTCATGTTCAACATTTTACCATTTTCAACCACATGTGTAAGTATTAGCATCGGGTAAATAATTAGGACCGTAATGTCTCGTTTGCTAGAGTTTAGTAACTTAAAAATATTCTGAAGTGTTTTTATCTAAAATAAATCCTTCTCAATGTTTTCAATGCCATGGCAACTGTCAGGTATTATAATTCTTTTCCATCCCTAGCCGTTTGTACTTACTTGTGAAATGCTTACAATGACACCTGAACGTGAACAGCCATTTTGTTTTTTGTTTGCTCTGCAACTTTACAGGAAAAGATCCGTCTTCATTTGTGAAACGGATATTCCATATCGGCCGATAAGGTTGTGTGTTGACCATTATATTTCTGGTATGATGACGTCAGCCGAGGCGCAAAATATCCATGTTTGAGGAGTTTCTGTGTGAACGAGTTAGCTCTGTTTAGATAATCGCTGCATAAGACACAGGATCTTCAAAACCGTATGAGCTGGAAGATGTAAACTCTTTATGCTAGATGAGCTGGAATGTTACTGCCAATGAACGGGAGGTTGACTATTGAAACGATAAAATCATCATGTTTGTTATATGGTTTTGTGTAAAGCCTTCTAGATATGGTATTGTTTATATTCTCTGATCACCAGAACCTTAGTACTCTCAATTAGAAAATAACGAAAGTAATTCAAGGGCGTGCGGCTTTTTATAGAATTTCAGCCGATTTCTATAATATATAATTGCGATGATTGTTGATTGAAAATGTTATTGCGTAATATGTATGTTACAGTTTGTTTTTTTTTTAAATAGGACAAAGCAGCTAAATACTGGGTTTCCAAGGGAACACCAAAGCGGAAATTAAATATTGGAATTGCAACGTACGGAAGATCGTTTATTTTGGCAACCCCTGCCACAGATTATAGCATAGGAGCACCAGTTACTGGCCCAGGCCCACAAGGACCTTTCACACAAGAGATAGGATTTTATTCTTATTACGAAGTGAGAAATTCAAAATGTAGCTTTACATCAAAAATGTATCATAGAAAGGTTTAAAGCAACAAGGATGCATGCATGATTCTATTAGATTTTGACCATTTTAGTTGTGACATTTCTCTTGAAAGAGCACAACTGACCGTAATGCAACCCCAATTATCAGCAGGCTTCATGTCCGCTCATTACCTTAATGTCCCTATTTCCGTTTTAAAATTAATAGATGTATTTATTCAAACATCCCAATTTTACACTTCATACTCATCATGCATAAGAAACTTTTAAACTATAGTACCAACAATTCATGACGAAAAAGATTTTACATACATATCTTACAGCCTAAGAAGTAAAATAAGAAAATGCCAAAACTAATAGTACTATACAATTTATGGATTTCTCGCCATTTTTTTTCACTGCTAATACTGTACGACTGTAGCAAAAGATATTTCATAGCTCTGCTCTGAAACTTACGAATTGCCGTACCCCCTTGTTGTGTTCTCACTGTGTAACCCACTGGATAGACTGTTGTAGAAAGTAGAACTAAAGACCAAAGAATCTGATATATATATTTTCCTATATTGACTACCGATTGTTAAAAAAAAATAAAGCGCTATGTCTCCTTAAAAATATACCTCGCGAACGTAAGATCTCTGACTCGTAAACGAGAATTTTCAAGATTAGAAAATTTTAAAGAGTGGGGAATTTATACCAACAGTAGATGGGTATATTATTTGTATGTCTAAATCATATTTTGCAAAAGTAAAACAAATATCAAAAACGTACACGTTACTGCTGCAACAAAATGACCCAAACTTGAACTTGAAAATAATGAATGGCTTCACAATATGTTCATAGCCACTTGCCAGCTAGAAAAATTATAACCTCAAGCATGATTAATATGTAATTTCGCTTTTTTTTTAAGATATGTAAATTACAAGATGATAAAAAAGGTCAAATATATAGAGATGAAGAACAGATGGTACCGTATTATGTCAAAGGAGATCTGTGGATAGGATATGATGACGTGGATAGTGTGAGAACAAAGGTATTTATAATAATAACATGTTGGAGGATTGAAAAAGTTGCGTTATGTTTAAGCCATTAAATTTTTCATAATGAAGAATATCGTCCGAATTAACAACCCCTGAAACCGAAGAATTCAAAACAAACGAAAATGGAGAGCGAAGACAAATAGAACAAATCGATATGATCCACTTACTCTTTTTCCAAGCACGAGTAGGTGGGTATTCCGGCGCTGACGTATTTGCCTAAAATAGTGGGTGTGTGAACCATCACTAACTCATTTGCCTAACAAGAATAGATAAGCAAAATTTTGTTACCTATGTCACACTTTAATCTTATTTATTTTAAAACCTGATTCATGTCATCCTGAGAAGTAATAACTCTGTTTCATAGTAAGCTTCATATAAATTTGGCTACATCCTAATTCATTTGATTTAAACAGAAATTCTCCAAACTTTTTCCAGTATGTCCGTTATATATTTGATGTCGGTACATTGGAGAACTGAAATTATCATTTAGATTATTAAATCATGCCTGCTTGTAATATAAACGTTATTCCTCAGGCTATTGACAATCACTTTTCAAGATGGTTTATTTACTAGATATATTTTTTCACTTGCTTTGTCAACTAAAATTCAATTATCTCTTGTCATGTGACATGAACAACAGTCAATGCCACACTCTAAGATGTCCAAACTATATAAGTTGTGTTTTGTCACAGTCTAGACGATTGCTTTAGTCAATACTATTGCCAACACAGAAGAAAGTTTCCAGTTCCGATAACGATGTCAGACCTATATACTTTATGTTTAAGTTTAGAAATTGGCACAGTAAATTTCAGCGGGCAAATTTAAATTTATTCACGTTATTGCAAATGTCCCAAAGAATTATGAAAAACTCTAAAATTACAACCATTTTTCTCGAAGCAATTTTTGCATTGGTGGTAAAATTGAATGAACGATACCTCTACCGGTGGATCATGTCCCCAGGCATATTCACCAGCCTAGTTGTCAAAATTATTTGACATGAGATTTATCAAAAATGTTTTCGAGAAATTTGCTGCATTTTGTAAAATTCTGAAAAACTTAATACGGAAAGGCCTCGAAAACTATTGTTTAGTAGTTATCCCTGCCGTCGAATTAGGCTTCCCTTTTTCGATTTGTTACGATTTGAGTGCTTCTTTTGCTATGTTTGGATCTTGGACTTCATATATTTTGGTTCTAAGACTACTGATGAGGTTACTGCTTACAATTTACATATAGCATACCAAATTCTCCATATTTATTCAACACTAGTATTTTTAACATTGGTATTTTTGCATTTTTAAGCAGTCCGTGATTATAATATTCTTGTCATAAGATAAATTACATCATTCAGGTCACTTTTGTTTAAGATTTTGTTTTCCACAGATGTTTTTTTTTCAACTTATCGACCCACCAAGGAAATTAAATAAAACAGTGTCTATTTGACTAGAGACATATACAAATGAAATGAATCATGTTCTTGTTTTCTGCATGTCGTGATTGAAGTCTATCAAACAAAACCACAACCATTTATAATCGATTATTTTGAATTTACTGATTTATTTAAGAAAAAACATGTCTATTTTTCCAGGCAGAATGGCTAGCTCGAGAAGGATATGGTGGTAGTATGATATGGTCATTATCACTAGACGATTTCAGTAAGACGTGTGCTTCATCGGTCGTGCCTTTTCCGCTTACACATGCGCTGTCATCGACTTTGCAAAACATAGAACGAGCTCGGGTGAAGAACACTACAACGACAACAGAGAAAGCTGTCCCGATACCAACAACTCCTAGACGTCTGATTCCGACATCAACTTTGATGACTATACCACCAACCACAGTTTCGCCAGCTACGACCAAACTGTGGACAGCTGACATGCGTTATGAAACGGAACCTGTTCGAGTAGCGCCACCTCCTATCTGGGCACCACCGGATTTTATATATGGTTCATGTAAGTGTTGTAGCTCCTAGCAAAATTAAGGTATATCGAAGTAATGTACCAAAGAAGATTTTGAGATAGGGCAACTCTGCATAAAACGTACATTTATACAATAATTGCATGATAGCAATAATAAAGATGAGACAATATTAAACATTAAAGGCAACTCTATATCATTAAAAAATAGAAACCAGACACAGTTTGTACGAAATTAACGAACATTTTGAATACCATAGAAATCAGTGGAACAACTTGACACCGTATTAACACGAACGTAAATAATACAATCGAAAAACAACCAGACAAGACCTAGAGGACAAGAAAATTAGATAAATTATTTTATTTTTATCATGTAAGGTTACGCAATTCTTTTAGAATTAACATACTAGCGTAAAAACCACAAAAATAAGTTCGCATTCTGTGTGATGTTTTTCACCAACATTTTCAATGCTTTGTCCAAGATGGAAACCTTACCACCCGGAAGGCTAATATTCCAGATACTGAATTATTTTTTCAGTGTCTAACTAATGATAACATAGGTAGTAAGCACAAGATTTGACGATAAAGGTTTGTAGAAACATTAAAACTACTAGATACAGCTACTAAAAGGCTGTATGACAAGTAGATTATATAACCCCCTTTCATAAGTTATATGGTTTTAGGATATGGTAGCAAAATCCAAATAGTTCTCAAGTTACTGCAAGTGAAATGTAGATTATTTTTGAATGTTTACTAATCATATTGCATCTTATTGTTTGTGGTTTTTTTCAGATGAATTTTCTTGTAGAAGAAGACCTTTTGGTTATTTTCCGGATCCAAATAATTGTAATAAGTATTTTGTTTGTCATATGGGAAGAACATTTCATTGTAAATGCCCTAGTAAACTTAGATTTAATCCACAGAAAATAACATGTGATTGGGCTAACTCTGTATCCTGTGATGATGAAGGTAAACCTATCAATAAATAAATATAACTATTATATGGTTGTTTTTCTGGTAAAACATATGTTTGGAATTAATTAAATATAGGTGATGCTGATTCCTTTCGGTGTCACAGTCTCTATTCGTATTGAAGACTTAAAAGAATCAAACGTGTTCACAATCAATTCATCTAAAACCACCTGCAATGCATTTGTCGGACTAGGTACACATCGTCATTTCCAATTAAATCCTGAACTCACACTTCTCATTCACATCTACATTTCATACAGCTGTATATGACAAAATGCTATGAAGATTGTAAGGAAGCGAATGTCGAGCTCATGACCGGTCGACCACCTCAAAGGAAAACCACAATGTCTTTTGCAATTACCCATTTAAATACAGACGGACCGGATGATAATGTTTTTGTTTTAAAATTAACGAGCACAGAAAAAGGAGACGTGGTACGATTGTATTTGAACCCTTTCTATAAAATCAATACAATAATCCTTCAAAATTAAATGCAGATAAACTTTTTATCCTTTAAATTACAGATGACGGTTGTAACGAACTATACATGGGTAGGCACATCCCTGCTTAAGTATTTCAAAAATACACGTTATTCACGTCAAATCGGATGCCCGACAAGATATTTTTCCTGAAATACGATTATTCATTTAGTTTTATGCAGGAATAACTCACAATGAGATCCAAAATACTCAGCCTCTTCGCCTGTAGTTTTTCCATGGATAAAAATGCATAACTGGTCGTCAATTCTGAACCCCAGTTTGGATTGGAAATATAAGGGGTCCTGTATTCTTTTACTGTGAAAAAATCAAATACCCACCGTGCATGCATTAGATTCCGTGTATTTTGTTCAAATCTTTTGTATTGTTACGGGGAAGAGTTGTTTATCTTCGACTTTTTATGTTCATTAGAATTTAATCAATGTTCCAAAGAATGTTACATATCTTCTGTCCTTTATTATGGAGTATTTAAAATACGCGGAAAGTGAGGGCGTTCTGGAACAACAAAATTGTCGGAACAAAAAAAATCTGTAACGCCGTCAATTTCTCCAGAAACAGAAGTATCTTTTTATATAACACTAGCCGAAATGAACTTTAATAAAATCTTATTAAACTCTGTGTTAGCCAAAAATTTAAATGTGTTTTAATTTATTTATTGATAGTTCAATGCACAAATAAACTTTTATACCTTATCATTGTTTCTGTTACATCTACAAAGGAATGAAATAAACATTATTATTACCATGTCTAGTAATCCATATAGATTATTTATATTTCGATATCTGTTTAACCTTATAATAGTACTTTTAGAAAATGCTGTTTCATGATTGGGATTTACATAAATTTCGCTGACATATCAGTTGTATGTAGCTTTCAAATGTCTCGTCATTGATTCATTTTGAATACCATATGAGATAAATGAAAAACAGGGGGAAAGGTCGCGCTATTGATATAACCCTAAAAGAACATGCTGGCCCCAAAGGTTCCAAAGTACCAAAATATTTTTAGCCGAGTTGCAACAAAGCTGAACTCTGCTGTAAGATTGGTTATGGTGGGCGGGCGTCAACTTTCGTTTCCGGAAGATAAATCCAAAAGTTTAGTTCTGATTAAAAAGACACTTTGGAATATTGGTACATATCAAGCAAGTGAGAACCCTAGTGATTTTTTGAGAAAATATCATTGACATTAGATTTAAATAAACCTTTGAGATATTGTTACATATTGAACAAGTAAGAACGCAAATGATTATTATAAAAAATTACCAATGTTCAATAAATATGGAAAATTTAGGTATGCTATATGTACATTTCAAGGAGTAACCTCTCATCAGTAACATCTGTTCAAGGTCGGGGTCACAGTCGCAATAAAAGCTTTAAGATTGTTGTAAAAATAAGGATGACAACTCCAAAAGGTTATATCAGATTTATATAAAACTTTTGGATATTGTTAAATATCAAGCAATCATGAACCATGCATAGAACGTATGTGTGGTGCACGTGCTTGGAACGCTTTGAAAGCTTCATCGTACATCAAACGCCCAAAATAAAATCGAAAAATCCTTTGGCGTATGCAACGTGCCCGAGTCGCATTTCAAACGTACCTTTAGCGCGTCTAGCGCGCTTATAACTTATCCATAACGTGTCTATAACGTTCGGATATTCGCTTGACACCTGTATTGTTGAAAACAAATTTTTGTTGTTTTCAACGTAGACGAACTTTGCAGATTTTCTTTATACGCTCAACGTACGCCGGTCTATACATCAATGTGAGACTCCGCTTTTAGGCTTAAACTGTTAAAAGTACAGATTGAAATGGTGAATGGCTGATCGCAAACCACAAGGCTGAATATTCATACACAGTATTACATTTCTCATTTCACTTCATCATCTGAACCTTTACTTGACACCTATATCACCATTTGTCCTTAAAATCGTTCTTTAGATTGAAACGGTTGCGTTATCACAATATGGAATTGCTGACTAATAGCTTGTAATCACATGTACGAGGCATATAATAGAGCATGTTATATAAGTATTATGGTTACATTTCTATTATCAAACAACTCACAAGAAAATTCCTTTACTTTCTCCGGTTTTCTTTTAGTATAGCTATACTTAAATAAAATTTTACAAACCGTTATAAAACAGTTGAATTTATGAAGGTATCACTAAATAGTTAATATTGTTATCTCGAATTGGCCTGACATTTGAATTTGTACCGCAGTGATCTTTTTTCCCTAAACTTAACTATTTATTTTAAGTGACATTGATGTGCTCGGCCTACATATAAGATATTTAATAGGGATATAAAATTCTATACAAGTTTTACATTAACGATGACTGATCGACTAGTTTTAAATTTTATCAATATCTAACAGGTAATGAGTTGTTCTTTGGGGAGAAGGTACGTACATGTCCTTTCAGATTGCGTCTCAGATACCATTCAAAATAGAAAAAGTTGAAGGTTAAGATGTTCCTCAGTTCTGAATACATGTGAAGTTACCTTCTAATTTAGAATTCTTACATAACGTCATAATAACATGACAACCATTCATTTACAATTCTATTGAAAGTAATATTTAAACTTATACTCTGTGTAAATGAAAATGGTTTAAATAAGTGGTATATTTATTTTAACGTTCTTTAAGACTTTATCTTTTGTTTGCCTTGCCTTTCGAAACGATCTTTTGTAGTACCCTTGTGGTGTTTGTTGAATTATTGATAATTTTATTCCCCCTGTTTTGAAGAGAATATAAAAACGTTGTTTCTCCAATCAGATGCTGTTCAATAGGGAAGTGTATTTACTGAGGTATGCAACTTATCAAACGAAGTGAATGTTGACATTTTATAAATAATCTCAAGGAGTTTGTATTATCAGTGATTTTAAATCGTATTTTCAATTGAATTTTCATGTGACATTACACTATCGTCATAATAATGGCGTTTAGTACAGGATTTCAGTCTGTTCAGAAACTTAACATTAGGAACCTGTACAGTACAAATATTTCACTTGAACACAGAACAATGAAACGGAAACCAGAGCACCAAAGGAAAATTACCCGAAAACCAGTATACGTGAATGTGACTCGAAATTCTCAATTGATCAGTTATGAATACATTCCGGAATATAAGGCATATATACCTAAAGCGCCTGCTTTCAGAATGGTTAGTGATAAAAAGGCAAAGGAAATAACAGAACGTTTAAATACGCCACGAACACGTACTCCAAGACCAGGGACAGTTCCAGAAATCAAATCACTGCATCGAGAACCATCATCGTTAGAAGATCAAAATTTAAGTGTTCAACGATTAAGTCAACCAACAGTGGCAAGTTTCGTTCGTCTGAGAATGAGTAGCGGTAAAGAAAATAAAATGCAAGTGAAAGAAATAGCAAATGCTTGCGAAAGACTTTATTTACCGCCATCTCAAAGATATTTTCCTGAAGCATATAAAAACTGGTTAAACATTGACGGTTCAAGGAGCTTGGGATCAAGTTTTTATAATACTAACAAAAGCAGAAGTTTTGATTCGTCTATAAGCTGGAACGACTAACCGTAGGATTTAGCAATTACAATTCGAGTAATTGTCATGCGATATATAAACTGAAAATGAAACTTCATTTGGTAATAAGGGTAAGAAACTGTTGTTAGATTTTCATTTTTGTTTCTACAGTTCTATTCTATTCTAAATTGGATTTTTAAAATAAAATTCTATTCTACATTGTAAATAAACTCGGATTGATGTCGTTACTCGTAAAACACTGTGATAAACAGTTCATAGTTACACTTTTAATCGGACAAAATGGATTAAAAATTTTTCGCTCAAACCATCCAAAAGCTAATCTTTTTTGGCCGAAGAGTGTAGATTACGTATCGATCACAACCAAAATTCATGTAGAGAGAAAGTGATACAGCAGAAGGAATTCGAAGATACCAAAGGGACATTCAAAGATACCAAAGGGACATTCTTGCGTGGCTTACCATTATGATATTTTGCGACACTTGAAAAACAACAGGGGAAAAAGACATTACCTAAGATGCTTCTTATATGGAAATAATGGCGTCAATTTCCACTAACATAACACTGAAAATGAATCTCTAGCCAAGGATATTTTCTTCGATCAGCACATTTGGCAGTTGGTAGGTCTAATACATCTAGCACCACAAATGTTTGACTTTTTTCTAAAAAAAGCAAGACTGCGTTTGAACCCTTAGAAATGGAGCGACATGACTGTGCGTCTACTTTGTCAGACTTTAAAATCCCTCAGTATATGATATTGTTGAAATTTTTAGATTTGGTGGTTTTCTTAAGAATCTCTACGAGTTTGCGAAATACAAATTTCTTTTAAAGTTCAATTTACTTAAGAATCAGGATTTTTTAATGAAAATGTTCAATGTTTTATCAAAATCATTATGTTGTTTACCCAAAAATAACAGACCTTGTACAAAGATGAAACGAAACATTATGAAACGTTAAACAACAATGTTTTGTGTTTGTGTAAATATATAGCCAATTCTGCTTTATGAAATGTATTTAAATCCAATTTACACCTGTTATAACATGTAAGATTCAAACACTTGTCCCATTTCCTGTTACTGTTTATTGTATGAACTTTCAAACTACTTCCTTATATGTTCTCCAAACTTTTGTGATAAAATTTTGTTCTGCAAGGAAAAAGATAAAATGTACAGTATATAATCCACCTGGGCAAAATTCGAAGAAACATAGAACATTCAAAGACACGGAACTTGCACTCTCATTACCGATGCTGCAACATGCGCCCGAGGCGAGGATACAGAAACATTAAGCTAGATGTATATACCATGGTCTTTCTCTTTGATTTTTTTAAAATAGAAATCTTATAATCTTTCGATTTCTTTGTTTTTAGCCTTAAATACAAAAGCCGGTATAATTTTTGCAGGATAAATGTCAGGTGAAAAATATGTATTAAGATTAGTCAATGGGAGACATACCATAAACTCATATATTTTGGGGACTTTTCAACGAAGTCGTTCACATTTGCCCTATGCCCTTATATTAATGACACTTATCCATGACAGCAGTCAGGTTTTTCTGTTGAAGTCTTACCACTATCATAAATGAAAGACAATTACTTTCATGTGAGCTTTATGTATGTTCACGGCATACTTGTATTCGGAACATAATCCTGCTTAAATACGTTCTACAGAATGACTAATTACCCATATCCCAATCAAATTTTAGTGATGTCAGATACAGTGGTAGGTCTAAAGGTATAACAACCCGCAGTTGAAGAGAGTGAACGGCCTGTTTTTAGTACAGAAAGATCCGTCTTGATCTTTGAAACGGATATTCTATACCGGTCGACAAAATTGTGTATACCGTAAAATTTTTGGAGTGATTCCGAGGAGCTTCATATTTATAATTGAGCAGTTTAAGTGTCAACAGCTATGCTCTGTTTAATACATCACTGTTCTGAGGGCACTGTTGACTGATTTTAGAGATTTATTTCCAGTTTAAATCTTGCTAAAACTATAAAGGGATGATATTCGTAATAAATGTTTCTCAAAGATATCCAAAGAGAATTGGAAAATACTACCAATTTAGCTTTTATAAACTTTTGGAACTTTGAGTATTGATTCCTGTTGTCGGATAGGGGGCGCATATTCTCTCATTTTCATTTTCATGCAAGAAAACGGTTGTTTAAACATAATTATCAAAACGTATACCAAAGATGTAGTATGATTGTCTATAATGCAGCCACCCAGAAAGTCAATTGCAAACATCTTTAAGTTGATTCTTCATTTTCAAGAGGCAAATATTTCTTGATTACTGAATATTCGAAACTCAACAAGCAGTTAATCATACAAGGGCATGGCAGGTGTCAGACCGCGAATATGATTTCTATCAGATGCTAAATTGGAAATGTTTGAAAATTCCCGAATGAGGCGAGATATTCAATCAGAGTAACTGACCACTTTTGGACCATCGATGCGAGCTGTTTGCAAAGAGATCCTTAACGTGTTGTGAAAGTAGCACTCTCCAAACATGGAGCATGGAGATAATTTTCTCGCTTGAGAGATTGTTTGAAAATTCTTACATCCTTCCCAACACATGAACGGCTTCTAAGCTTCTGAGACGGGATTCTACCTCATAGGGGAGAAACGTAATAACCTATTGCTTTAGAAGCGAAAATATAAAATATAAAAAAACGAAGTCCCAGACAAAAGAGGAATGTCGACAGACATGGCAATCTCGAGAACACGAACAAGACGGAACATGAAATATATACAAAAACTAAAAACATAAAACTATGAACAACGCGGACCCAACCTCGAGGGTAGATGGTTTACTCCACAACTTCACAAAAAGGGTCCGTCTTCATTTGTGAAGCGGATATTCCATATCAACCGTAAAATTTCTGAAGTCACGACTCCATCCGAGGAACAAAATGTCCTTGTCTGAGCAGTATTTGTGTAAACGACCCAGCTCTGTCTTGAAAATCTCTGTAATACACACATGCTCTTGAAGAAACGTATAACGTATGAGCTGGGAGATTTATACGCCATACGCCGGGGCAGCTGGAATGTTGCTGCCAATGAACGGGAAGTTGACTATTGGAAAGTTGAAGCCATCAAGTTTGTTGATCCGGGCTATTCTCAGAGTGATTGTGTATTAATACACCCAGCGATACCAACGAACACCCCTTTAGCAAAGAATCTAAATACAGGTGAAAAAACCCAACAGCACATTTTTATCATCGACCATCCTCGGAAGAAAGGGTTACATTTACACCTTTAACGATCCACAACGTAATTCAAACAGTATAATGCTACAAAATAAAATATTATTTTTTTCAAATATATATTGTAATGATACCAGGCATGGGACACCACGTGTGTTGTATTTGGTTGTATCAACGTTGAGTTAGGGTCAATATTGATTGAACTGATTGTTGTCATGTCGTAATAATTGAATCAGTGTTTGCACAATTACCTATAAATATGAGCTATTTATCTTCATTCACTTATTTTTGCTTTATTGTCTGCTATCGTGGTGTTTCATTCCCACTGTCACCGCATGTCAGCACATTGTTTTCTCCGGAAGTAGCATTTCTCGCCACTAACACTACTCCACAGTTAGTCGCGCTACTACATAGTAAAGAATCGAGAAAATCACTAAAAATACGCTTCGAAACTCAACGAACGTATATGCCAATTATTCTTTAATAAATTTAGGGGTGACTTTGATTCATTCTCTTAAGTATAAAAAAATACAAAATTACCAATGTTAAAGAAATATGGAAAATTTTGGTATGCTATATATAAATGAGTATTTATGCAATAAGTACTAAAAGTTAAACCTGTAGTATTGTCAAATGCTCTTGAATATTGTTGGATCCAATCAAATTATTCCCTACTACCCAGCACTGCTGATGCCTCAGTATACATGTATAAGTTCAGCGGCGGTAAAATACAAATTTTGGGCGAGCATTACGTTCTAAATCTGCCCCCACAGTTTCCATGGCCAGGTTTTTACCAGAAAACTATAGAAAGCCTAACTTAAGGAATGTTGGCTATATAAAACTAAACTGTGTACATGAGAAAAAAAAGAAAATGGGAGAAAATTATTATTTTTTTTTTAATAAAGCTTCTCTCTGAAAATATGCTGTGATGCCAAAGAATGGCAAATGTATTTGATGCCTAGGTTTAAGGATGTATTTGAAGGAAGGGCAAATAAGGCCAAAATACTAGAACTGAGGATGGTATCACGAATTTATGGAAGAAGTATTGATGTAAAGGAAAACCAGTTATTTGGTTAAGAGATGAAGACCTTTGACATTATCTTATTTTTTTGCTTGATTTCTTCTTAAAACATTTTCAAGGGATTATTTAAAACGTTGGATATAAGAAAATCTACTTTTTGTCGTGTTCATATTGTAAATATGTTATTGTTAATAATTTCCAGTTTTGCATTTATATATATATTTGTCTCACATGATGATGCAACAGTTTTACCTCAGTTTTATCTGAAATATTTTATGAATTCTACAATGCCAGATGAGCTAGGTGGAGATAATTCTGCCAACTACACACACTTTCATTCATTACAATATTGGTTCTTATAAATACAGCTAACTATAATGCATAAATAAGATAACTTTGTTAATTTGTGCACCTTTCCTATAATAAAATGTTAAACTTCTTTGGTCTTGCATATCATCTTTGGCTATCAGAATTATGAGTTACTAAGGATAAGTGATAATTTTAATATTCATAAGGAGGTTTTTTAATAATCATAAGGAGGTTTTGAAATAACGACCATTCTGACAAATAAAACAAGAAGTCTCACCAGGGCCGCTCTGGCCCGTTACAATATCCCTAAATGTTTTAATCTAAAATCAGTCCTGATTCAGTTTTCTACAATAGACATTTATGATTTTTCTACTCTTCATACCGTTTTACCACACAAGATTATTCAGAAAAATTCATATCCTATCAATTGGTCATTCACAAGTCTGGTTCTTATACATGCTGCAATAAATATGATTCCTATTTAGCGAGAAATCTTATAACAAATATACTTGTTGGACACCATCTGACATGACATCAGCGGTCGAATTTTGTCTTGATAATATCTATGTACGATTTGACAAGACGGTTTATCGACAGATAGATGGCATACCTATGAGCACAAACTGCGCTCCTTAATTGCGGATATATTTTTTTATATTGTCATGAATCCCAGTTTATGACAAAATTCAAAAAGAAACTTCAAAACAGGCCAAGGATTTAGGGGGGAAGTTTACTAATACTTGTAGTAGATATTTGGGTGATATTTTAGCTTAGAATATAATAATAAAGTAATATATGAATCCAAAAATTTGCAAAAGAAATTTATTCTTAAGAACTTAACTGGAATAAATCTAATATCAATGATGATCAAACTCCCTTACTGATATTGATTTAAAATTAAACAAGGTTGTTTATACTAAAATTAATGATAAGAGATACGATTTTCTTTTCCAATAGTTAAAGGAATTCGAAGATACAAAAGGGGCAGACAGAAATCGTTAAGTCGAGGACAGACAAGACCATGGCCAACAAAATG
>JAULBM010327571.1:0-13196 GCA_032357055.1 Geukensia granosissima | reverse complement strand
ATTGAGAAAAATGTAGTTTTGTTCCAATGCAATAAACAGAAAATGGATGATTTTTGTAAAACCTGTTGCTTGTAAATAAATACAGTTATATACACATTTGATTGTGCCATTTGATTATTTCCAAATAACATAAAATAAGTTATCCTTTGATAAAATATAGAAAAATCTATCGATTTATCGATTTTTAAAAATTTTCCAACCTCCTTAAGTGACATACCTAGAAATGATTCCACGTGTCGTTGTTGACATGATGAGTCAATCTTTACCAGCTCTCCGTTATCTGCAGCACACGCAGCGACTGCTGCATCATGGTTAAGCTCCGTTGCGATGTATTTCAAACAAAGACATACAGTGGCGTTATATGTGTATCCTTGGCTCACCGGGCATTTATTCTGCAGCCCATTACATGCTGAAAAGGGTATATAGAACAACTATTGATTAAATTTAAACTAAAAAATGAATAAATCGTATCTTTTCTCCAACGTCCTAACTGACCTTAAATGTACAATCAATTACAACAACAAAAATTTAAAACTATCGTTATTAAATTTAACATTGAACATGCTGAAGACCAGCCTACTCTATGTCAGAACGGAATGGGTCATTAAAATAACAAATTTACATAAGAAACAAAATACTCGAAAAATGAAAATCAACTTCAAACTTTGTCACTTGATGAGGGTTAACAAGGCTGTTTTATGCTTGATCGTAATTTATAAAGCGTTTGAAATAGCAACAGCATTAAAACGATTACGTGCATATACTAAGTCCTCAATATCTGGTAATACCTGGTCTATCACACCGTTGGAATTTATTTATTTTGTAGCTCATCATCTATTGGCAACAGTAGACATATGCAACATCACCGTTGTCATTAATTTTTGAAATACAAGTTTGACAATCTTGTGCATTTTAATATGCCTTATGTACGTTTCAGGGGGTCACCTAGCTCTCGTCAGTACAATTAAAATAAAGACATAGGAAGCATGAGATCCAATCATAGTGTTGTAGTACAAGAAGTAATAAAATTCACACAGTTTGAAATAGGAAAGTAAATTCAGCTCCAGGGAAAATGCTATGTGCAAGAAGTTGCGATCACTTTAAAGAAAATATGATCATATTAAAAAAACACGATCCAAATCTTACATATGTTTGTCAAAATTATTAAAAAGCAAGATTTAACTGTGTTTGGAGGTATCCTGGCAGCCAAAACTAGGACGCCCAGTTAAATGTTTTGAATTTTTAGTAACATTCATGGACCAAACACATAAAATGGCGTCATGAAAGCCGATAAACAAAATGAAAAAAAACAAAAAAATTCGAGGAATTTTAAAAAATACAATGCTGCGTTGATGTAAACTTTATCTTTTCAACTTGGGATCCAGTACCCGAAAAGAAAAGAAAAGGATACAGCTCAAGGACGATAATCGACTTTAGGCAACAAAACAGAAATACTGCATAATAATATGTTAAATAAATAATAGTTACATAATCCACATCTTATATATGTTTATGAAAATATTCCGAAGTAAAATGAAACAGCATATAAACGCGTTTCCGGATTTACCTTCCAAAGACATACCAGGGGCACCAAATGGGTATATAGGTTATCAGTCAATCGTTGTGAATTTCTAATTCAATGAATTTCATAAACCAAATGAAATATAAAGTTCATAAACTTCTGAACGCCGATAGGCAAAAATAAAAATAACAATCAAGAAATTTGACTGATTAAAATGTTGGAAAGATGTAAATGGTACTTTTCCAGCATACATTCCAGTACCACAAAATGAATAAGAATTTACAAATCAAGTAAGAAAATGATTTATACGAATTTCAATCATCATCAATAATATTTAATAATTAGAAATGAATATTTCTTTAACATTGGTAATTTTGTATTATGTATACCATAAAGCAAGATCCGCATTTTACATCTATTTTTAAGATACTTTATATAAACTGTTTTTCTGGATTTAACTTCATCGGATACCATTCTGGACAAAAAAGTAAAGAGCATTTTAAACTTAATGAATTTCTAGTTACATCCATCATGCACCAAATGAAATAATATGTACAGTTAATAGTGTAAGGAAAGACGATAAGCCAGATATAAAGATTTCAATTAGGGAATCAAACAAATAACAATGCTAGATAGATGTAACCTGTATCTTTCAAACCCATCCTCCCGTAAATAAATGACAACATACAAACAACTCAACACTAAAAAACATAAATCGGTGTTTTTATCGACAAAAGCGAAATTGTTTAACTTTCTAGTAATATCAATGTTACCTTGAGTTGGTTGTTTTTTCAGAACATCTTGATACAGAGCAGCAGTCGTAATTGGAGAACAGCATGAATATAAACCGCATATCCCTTTTGTTTTGTCGTATGTAGAGGAACAGCAATTATCTTTAGCCGTGCACCACAAAGCACAACGTAGCTTAGATTCTGCAGATACATTGGCGATCAAGTTCTCTTTTGAAGGTATATTGCTGTTTTTTTCTACTGTATATTTCTCCTGTATAACCCTGTCCACAGAGCCATATGTTATGGCAACTAAATTAAAAAGCAGCCACAGGTTTGCTTTAAACTTCTCATTCATTTCCAATATTCTTCTTACTTGTAATGGAGCTTAAATGGAAGTTTTAAATTTAATCGACCATTCTTAAAACGATTTTGATCAGCCAATCAGAATATTCTTAAATATCGACATTAAAAATTCCAAATGAAACAGAATAAAGGTTTTGACAAGTAAAAATTCATATATCGATTGAAAACTAAAACCTTCCATTTTATAGATAAAATGCGTTGACGGTGCAATATGAACAAATACATTGATTATATAAATGACGTTGAAGATGCAGTATACGCGTTATATTCCAATCTTCCAATTTTCGTTAACATATAGCCAAGCGCATGACAACAAACAAATGAAACGAGTCAACCAAATTACAAAATAAGTATCATTGATGACAATTTTTCCATGACTTGAAGCTCTGCCTTTGGATATCCACGCAGTCGTTCAGGCTCAATAAAATAATATTGTTTCAGTAACATTTTAAGGTCGGAATAAAATTCAACAAGGAGTAAGCTTCACGTCAGATAAATAAAAAAATAAGTAGTGATCTTTTGAAAAAGGTCAGGAAAGTCATTCAAATTGTTTGGAACTTAAAATTGCTTTTTGACAACAGTCAATAAATTGAATTTTTTGCAGGATTTTAGAGAGTTGTAATTTATGTATTATTTTATAATTTATTTGCGTGTTGCATAATTCCAGAATATTGAATCACGGTTTTATACAATCTAACAATAAGGCTAAAAGAAATCAAAATACCTAAGCGACAGACAGAAATCATTAAGTCTGAAAACATACAAGGCCATGGCCAACAAATGAAACTAAAGACACACATGGATCACACAACACTACTTGAAATAAGACGAATACTACAAAAACTAACAGGTGCTCTGGAAGGGTAAGCAAGTCCTACTCCACTAGTGGCAAGCGTCGTGCTACTCAGTAATAACTATGATAGTAAAAGACATTGTAAAGAAAAAAATAAGTAAAATTCACGATTTTTAAACCTCGGAAATGGTATTTTTTTAATTTGTTGATCTGGTTAAAAATCATGAATGATTTCAAAGATGATTATCCAAGGCAAAACACCATTGTTCTCAAAACAATTATTGAAACAACACCACAAGTGTCACAAACAAGAAGTTTTAAGAAGAATTATCTAAGATGAAGCTGCACATTTTTAGTTCACGAACGTCGTGCATATTTTGTCATAAATTTGTATCGAAAATTGATATCAACACGTTAGGAATACTAATTGTTTTTATTTTATTTTCTTATTATATAAAAATAGGAGACGTGGCATGATTGTCCATAAAACACCACAATTAACCTACTCTATTTAAAAAATGGTTAAAAGTAACAATTATTACTAATCAACCAACGACAATCACTGGACTACAGGTTCCTGGTTTAACATAGTCGCATCACGTATGTTGCGGGATGAAACCAGATTGTGAACGCTGAACCCTCTCCACTACCTGGGATAGTGGTGTGACAGCAATAAAAACACGCTATCAAAATATGTTGATATCGAGTTAACACTTGAAATTGATCCTGAAAACAATAGCAAAATAAATTAAAACCAATACATGATACAACAAAAGTATCGACTTTGAAAGAGTAATCTCAGTTGCCGTCTACTAGCTCAAAGCCTTTTTTCGACGGTGTCCAATAAGAAGCCCGATTACAGTGCTGCCAACACATCCAGCTTGGAGCTTGTTTATCGTGGCAAGTTCAATTCTTCCAGCACACTGAAGCTATTACAAAAGCTATTATCAATATTACAAAACAGCTGCAAGAATTATTATAGAAAACTGTTTGATAAACCTACAAATCTTTAATTTAAGAAACTTAAGATGGCTAACGTTTCAAAACAGGGTAACCTAACATAAGGTGGTATTAATGTTTAAATGTACCAATGATTTATCACCAAATCAATTAAGTGATAAATTTTGAAAATGTGCGGACTTAACAAATTACTCTTTACGTTCGACAAAAATCTGACGAATTGTTTATTCCTTCCTTGAAAATAAAATTTCTGGGCGAAAATTTTGTAATCTGGTGCCGATATTTTAGAATAATGTCAGGTACAGTGCTGCATACAATGCATCTTTCTTTCTATCATAGTCCCATGTCATCAAGCTGCCAGTGCTGTTCCATAAAACTCCCATGGTATTCATGTCGCCAGTAATGTCCGATCATAGTTTCATGGCACGCAAGTCGCCTGTGCAGACCCATCATAGTCCCACGGCAAGCAAGTCGCTAGTGCTGTTCCATAAAAGTCCCATGGCAAACAAGTCGCCAGTGATGTCCCATCATAGTCCCATGGCAAGCAAATCGCCAGTGCTGTTCAATCATAGTCCCATGGCTTACAAGTCGCCAGCGATGTCCCATCATAGTCCCATGGCTAGCAAATCGCCAGTGCTTTTCCATAATAGTCCCATGGCTAACAAGTCGCCAGTGATGCCCCATCATAGTTACATGACAACCAAGTCGTCAGTGCTCCTATGGTCACTTGTACGATCCCATGATACTCCAATGGCTACTCGCCAATGCTGTTCTTTTATATTCCCATTGCAAATGGTCAAGTCGCCTGTGCTGCCTCATTAAAGTCACATGGAGAGCGAGCCGCCTGAGCTATTCCATCATATTGTCCTATGGCAAGTCGACTGCGCTGTTCCATCATAGTCCATTATGAAGTCGCCTTTGCTGTCCCATCAAAGTTCCATGTAAAGTCGTCAGTGCTGGCCAATCCAAGTCTATGGCAAGTGGCCAATGCTAATCCATAATAGTCACATGGCAAGTCACCGATACTTTTCCATCATAATTTCATGACAAGCAAATAACCAGCGCGTCACCATCATTGTCCCATGGCAAACAAGTCGCCAGTGATGACCTATCATAGTCTCATGGCAAGTCGCGACTGGCGTTCGAACATAATTCCATTTCAAGTCGCCAGCGGTGTCCTATTATAGTCCTAGACAAGTCGCCTGTTCTGTCCCATTATAGTCAAATGGCGAGCAAGTCGCAAGTGCTGTCCCATCATAGTCTCATGGCAAGCAAGTCGCCAATGCTGTCCCATAAATCATAATCCAACGGCAAATCGTCGATGATGTTCATCATAATTCCATGGAATGCAAGTCGTCAGTGCATTATCATCATAGTCCACTGGCAAATTGTCAATGATGCCTTATCATAGTCCCATGCCAGTGCTATTCCATCATAGTCCCATGGCAAGTCGCCAATACTATCCCATCAAAGTCCCATGTTACCCAGTGATGTCTCATCATAATTCATGCAAGCAAATCACCAGCGCTTAACCATCATATGGCATGATTGTTCATAAGACAGCCATCCGCCAAATATACTTGGTTTAAGTTTTATATGTATAGTAGAAGTCATGTTCCATTTTGTTGATTATTCGAGATTGTCATGTGAACTCTCGTCTCAACTCCCTTTGTATGGTCCTTCATTGTGCTTTCGACTCCTCTTATTTAAACGAGACTCGATCCACTTATATATTTTTCAGCAAGTATTCAAAGCGTGTAAAGCGCTTTTCAGGGTTTACCTTCATTAGAAAAGCTTTGGTCCGAAAATAGGATGATCAGTCAAAAAAGAATTTCTCAAATCGCGAAATATATTCTTCTTTCCATGCTGTAAAAATACTTATTTGCTGGCTCGTTATGGGCGTAAATTTATGAAACTTGATTAGTGAAAAAAGGGAAATTTGACAAATGCAAGTAAGACAACAGCAAAGTTTTAGTTTGGATTTATTTAACACATTTATCAAAACTCAACTACGCACAAGCGCTCTTAAATTGAAATTTTATTTGTTAATTTAAAGACAACACGAAAAAAAGCTTAGTATCAAACTAAACTTAGATGGGCACATCTCCTTTAAACAATGTTCGAAATGGCGTATTTTCAAAGATCAACTGTTCAAAATAATCATATCAACTCTATCATTTCTTTGAACATATACGACATTACAAATAACTGGTCGTAATTCAGTTATTAAAATCTTTATTGCAATGAAAACCAATTCGTGTTAAGCAGTACTGAAACATGGCAGTGCAAAAGTAACATAAAACATAATGAAGTAGTTTGTTTTGGTCAATGTAAACCTCATGTTTGTGCTTCTAAAGATCGTATTATTTTCATTTTTTCTATTTGGTCAACCTGATTAAAACCAGGATATTTGGAATCAATTAATTATTGAATTATATTTGTGTAGTAGTCTAATTTTGATCCGATGAACATGTTCAATTATTTAGATGCACTCTATCATTGTCAGTTTTCTATAACATTTCTATAATGACAATATTCACAGTAACTCTATTATACCATTGGAAATGAAAAAGAAAAACGATCTGCGTAATCTAATATGAAAATTAAAATAATCAAATTTCAATTAAAATTAGAAAATTGATATACATGATTGTACTAAATTACCATTTTAACATATAAATGTGTAAATTTTTTATGTTTTCATCAAAGCATCTTGGATCTGACCTATTTTATTTGAAAACTACAATGCATTCACGAAATATAAGTACAAATTCAAAGATTATTGTGTTGATTTCCATAAATAATGTATTTAGTCCTCTTGGCAACTTGTTCATTTTGTTCTAAAATTGATGATCATTCGCATCATATTTCACTTTATTTTCCGTAAAAAACCAGGATCGAAGCATAAAGAACATTTTAGTTTCATGGATTTCGGCCTTTACATTTTTTTTTTATTTTTCAAAAGACGTCATCATGATTTGGTTGACAGGTACGATAAAACTGTGTCCCAAATGAAAGAGGACATCTGTTTTCTTGATGTCCTTCCTCTAACCTGATTTGACATGAGCTACATGGCGGGTATCCTGCAGGAAGCGGAGACTGCTTACTCTTCCAGAGCACCTGAGTCTACCCCCAGTTTTTGGTGTGGTACGTTCATGTTGTTCATTTGTTTTTTAGTTTTTAGTGTTGTGTTTTTGTCGTATTGGTCTTGTCCTCGTTGTTCTCCGGAGTTTGTCAGTAGTTTTACATTTTCCCTTTTCCTCGAATATCCCCTTTGTATTTCTTGACACATTTTAAATGGGGCGTCTAATTTAAATCACCGATCTCGTTTTCTTTTCGTGTGATTATAGAAACAAAATCATATTTTTGATAGAGAAAACATGATCTTGGTAAAGAGATGTAGTAAAAACACGAGGATTATAGCAATGATGTATCTTTAATGATGCTCGTGCAAAACGGGAGAAAACTAACAATACTGTTTACTACAAGTACATATTAAGCTATAAAAACTTCATCAAGACCTAAACTAACGTGTTTAAAAACCGAGATACAGAGAAAAACATTTTGAGATATCTGAAAAACAGTTCTCTTTACATTTCTTAAACATTTCTAAAGACTCATATAAGTCTCAAAATGTTGTGACTCATTCGCTATGTAAAAAGACGACGATGTGGGAGAAATGTATACGGAATTGCCGGAAATATAAAAACCGTATGACACAATCTAATTAAAATTTAACCTCCGCACTCGCTCCCCATTTTTTTTTGTTTTTTCTTTGGAAGCGATCAAAGAAAAACCAAAAAAGGGGGAGCGAGTGCGGATATCTTATTTTAATTAGATTTCGTATGACAATGATTTCTAAGGGTGTTACACAACAAATTAAAATTAGACTTTAGTCATATAAAGTGGTGTAGAAAGTCACCAGAGATGCCATATTAACATTCCATCAATATTTCAGGAAGTTTTAGTGATGGAGTGAGTCGTCGGAGAGGTATCAACACGACGTCCATAACAATTTCAGTCAGTTTTAGTGGTGAAGGAAGTCGTCGGAGAGAATAAATACACGACGTCCATTAATATGTCAATCAGTATAATTTGTGGAGCGAGTCGTCGGAGAGATTTTAGTCATTTAAAGTGGTGGAGGAAGTCGTCGGAGAGAGTATTTACACGAGTCCAGTAATATGTGAATCAGTTTAATTTGTGGAGCGAATCGTCGGAGTTGGTATTAGTAACACGTCTATCAATATTTCAGTCACTTATAGTGTTGGGTCGAGTCGTCGGAGAGGGTATTGATACCATGTCCGTCGATATTTCAGTCAGTTTTAGTGGTGGAGCGAGCCGTCGGAGAGGTATCAGCACCACGTTTATCAATACCCGGTATTTAAGTCAGTTTAAGTGTTGAAGGAAGTCGTCGAAAAAGGTATTAACACCACGTCCATCAACTCTTCAGTTAGTTTAAGTGGCGGAGGAAATCGTCGGAGAGAGTATTGACACCAGGTCTATCAATATTTCAATCAGTTTAAGTGGTGGAGGAAGTCGGCGGAGATCGTAAAACCTCCATGTTCATTAATATTTCAGTCAGTTTGAGTGTAGAAAAAGTTATTGGAGAGGTTTCAACACCACGTTCATCAATATTTTTTAAAGTTTAAGTAGGAGAGGATGTCGTCGGAGAGACCAACCTATTTTGGCTAGGAAACATAATATCCTTGTAACACTTGTTTTGCTGGTCGGACATTCGTGTTACATGTATGTCATATTTATGTTGCAATTTTAAGGGAAACTGCAATAGTACATTGAAGGACAATCTTCTGAAACTACCAAAACAGGCAGCCATGATAATACTTAACGAGACAGATCTTCGAATATCATCTTTTGAGCTGTTTTCTGAATACATCTATATCTCTCAATAATTTAACCCTAATATTTATTTATAATTTTGTATGCCCGCTTAATAACAATGCGCTTTACAATACCAGATCCCTTTCAAAGAACTTTTTATGTGAACAAATATGCGCTTATATAATTGTGTTCCATGTTACTACCATGACTACGTTGTTTCTTTTTAATTTATTCTTTCACGGTGTACATTATTGTAATTCTGTTTTATGAGGCCTTGTAGAGGATTGGTACATCCCAAACACAGTACCTTCTTTAACATGTTTAAATAAAGATTCTAGTTTTATTATTATTATTATCATTATAATTAAATATACAGGTTTCAGGAATATCTTAGCAGTTTTTTTTCAAAAGTTCCCCTCAGTCGACGCTTATAGTAGGACAGGTTTCAACTTGCTATTGGCATATAAGTGAACCGCTTACAGGAACTTTCGAGATAATCACATTTCACTTTTATCACATATATAAGTTTTGTTTGAAAAATTTGTTGATCACATAATTTAAAGTTCTTTTCTGTATTTCTGATAGCGTTCAAATTTCTGTAGAATTATAATGCCTTTAAGGCGAGTGATTTGGATTTTACATTGTAAATAATATCGTATTCCTCAGGAGGATGCAGTGGATGCGTGCCATCTAAATCACGATGACCGGAAGTGACGCAACCGGAAGTCACGTGAACCTTAAACGACGTAACCGGAAGTCACATGACGTCATTGGACGCCAACATTTTCCCGCGCTTTTTGGTTTTTTTCGGGAATTCTCGGGAATGTTCGTAAATGTTCGAGATTTCTTGGTTGTTATGGAGTTTAGGGCGAAGCTCTTGTATGAGGGGTGGATTTCTGCGCATGCCCCAGTGGAACCGCGCCATTTTTTCCCGCGCTTTTTCGGTTTAGTCGGGTAGAATAGTCGGGTATGTTCGTGCATGTTCGAGACGTCTCGGATGTTTTAGTGGTAGGGCGAAGCCCTTGTATGAGGAGTCGACATCTGCGCATGCGCGAGCGGAAGCAAGCATTGATTTTCATCGTTGTTTTCAAGGGACATCACTCTGTATTCCCGCCATTTTTGGTTTTCTGGAATAGTCGGGTAAGAACGTGGATTTTCGAGATTTTTTTTGGTGTTATGGGTGTAAGGGCGAATCCGTTCTACTAGGAGAAGAATTCTGCGCATGTCCGAGCGGAAGCGAGCTTTGTTTCGTAGTTCGTCTCCATGTTTTCCTGTCAAGGGACATCACTCTATTTTCCCCGCGATTTTTGTCCTCTATGTTGTGGGTAGTCGATGCAACTTATTATGTTCTTTGGTTTTATGAATCGTTTAGGGTCTTATTATGGGGTTCCGTAAGTATGGGGACAAGGGAACATAAACATCCAACTCTGATATCTATGCTCAGATACTTTAATAAACAAAATAACATTTCTTGAAAAGCCGTCTCTTTGTGCCTTCCGAGTGTGTCTTTTACATGGGGTCGTTATTATCATTTGTTGGTGGTGGGTCATAACAAGCCAGTAAGTCGTCCAACAGATACTGTCTTTTCTCTACAGCATACTTCCAAGATTCCAGGGTGTCATGATCTTCTTCCTCTCTTGGAGAAATGTCAGAAAAAAACAGTAACGGAATGAAAGACCACTACTTGGCAACGATAATGTGGCATAACAATAGACGAGATCCAGTTCACAGAAAGAAAAGTAAGACGGCCAAGCGATTAAGAGAAGAAGAAGATTATGACTTCTTCTAGTACAAGGGCTTCGCCCTTTCACCCATAACACCAAAGACATCTCGAACATCCACGAATATACCCGACTTTTCCCGAAAAACAAAAAATGGCGGGAAAAACAGAGTGATGTCCCTTGAAAACAACGACGAAAAACATGATCGCTTCCGCTCGCGCATGCGCAGATGTTCACCCCACCTCCAAAACATCGGAGAGATCTCGAACATCCACGAATATACCCGACTATTCCCGAAAAACAAAAAGGCGGGGGAAAAAATGGGGCGCTTTTGCTCGCGCATGCGCAGAAATCCACCCCTAGTACAAGGGCTTCGCCCACCTCCAAAACTGCCAAGAGATCTCGAACATCCACGAACATACCCGAGAAATCCCGAAAAACCAAAAAGCGTGGGAAAACAATGGCCTCCCGAAATCCTCCCCAGAAATTCTAACCAGACTGTTTCCATATAATACTGTCAAGAACGCAAAAGTCCGCAGGAGACACTTAACCCAGACCAGAGACATATAATACAACTATATTATATGTCTCTGCCCAGACACTTTTGTTTTTTAATCTGTGTACTTCCAAGAGTGTTGCGTACTTATATTAGCGGAGAAGTTTGACCGGGCGAATCCAAGATCTTCCGCAATTGAGGCGAGCACGCAAACGATTATACCACCAAAGAGCGGTGAAATTACTTTTTAAAAATTACAAAGTTTTCTTGATTGGAGTAAATAATTAAAATAAATAATATTTATATCCTTATAAATATATGTTGTATAATGAATAGTATGCGGCAGTGGTCATACCTTTCTCTATTACTCGTACTAAAAATTGAATGAAATAACGAAACTACTGTATTTTTTCTAGATAAAAAATCACTGAAATGCAAAATGAAATATATTAACAAAATATTGGAGTCAGAATTGCAATTGTACGGACCATGCGGATTAAATATTCCTATTTTAGAGTTGGTAATATTTTATATTAATTCATGTGTGCATGGATATTATGTGATATAAATTTGTAAAAACAGAGACATATAAATATGTAATTATTCATTATCCTGCAATTAAGCGTTTTATTATACAAATACAAGTGTACGAATATCGCAAAGTCGTATTCGCACAATAGCATAATATAGTCTCCATTATCGAGCCGAAATGTTAAATTCGTTGTCTTTTAATCCGTCCGCGTTCTTAAGAAAAATAGAAATGTTGAAACGATTTAACAATTTTAGCATGAGAATCGTCCATTTATTCACCTTTTAAGAATCGCAAGATAAAAACAATAATTTATCATCGCCGTAAAAATCAAATTCATTTGTACTCGATGCAAAACCACAGGCGCTTGGAGCATCGGACCCCCACCCCTTTTCCTCTGTGTCGAATTTTTTTTTCTAATTTCTGGTGTAAAAATTTCGTGTTGTTATCTGTAGCTATTACAACTGAATCGAAAAACGCTGCTAGTCGCTAAAAGACCTAGCGACCCGCTACATTTTTCGATTCTGTAATATTAGATAAAAGCACGTAATTTTTCACCGCAAAAAATAAAAAGGAGGTGAGGGGTCCGATACCCCAAAGCTGTGTACAAAAACGCGCTCTTTCGTGAGGCGGTCGCGACATGTTATCAGTTTTTAAAGTTCTTACAAATAAATTTGATTTTTCCATCAATGTGCATGTATTGTATATTTATATGTAATAAACATTTCTGGTATATTGAAGAGCAAGTGTTTAAAAATTTCATAAAATAAAATAGTAGTAAAATTTAAAACAAATGCAAATCCGTGACAAATGAGATGGCTAGTATAATTTTGACATATTGAACAGATAGTTAAAAATTATTTGATTTTCGTAAGTATGCGCGACTGAATAAGGAACAGATCAATTCAATCTTTTTGATTGATTCTTAAAAGAAACGAAACAAGATAATTCATTGCTTTAAAAGTTAATTTGAATGATAAATATTTTTTTATCTTGACATTTGTTGACAAATCCTGATTATATAATATGATCTGAAATAGACATTAAATGCCATCGTCCTTACAATTTTAACTGTAAGAACTTTAATTCAACATTGTTTATTATATAGTATTATTAATATATATCAATGATTTGCCTTTATGCAATCCTGACCATAATACTGATCTTTTTGCTGATGATAGCACTATTTCTGTCAGAGGAAAAGAGAAAAATTATATATTCAATACATTAAATTCTTTGTTA
>JAULBM010327560.1:0-13198 GCA_032357055.1 Geukensia granosissima | reverse complement strand
GTGATATCGACCGCGGACTACGTCCTTGGTCGATATCACTCTTACAGGTCCATATATAACGTATTGACCTCAACAAATGTCCATAATTGATAATTATATATTTCAAAACTAATTTAAAGTATTTTTGCGGTCTCAGTGAAAATTCAACCTATATAATAATTTTTTAATGTCTGAATATTAAAACTAATATTATGATATTAATAATATGGTATTTTTTTATTCGTGTTTGCATGTTTAGCGAAATTTTCGCTGTCATCTGCGATGTTTTGGGGGTATTATAATTTTTTATCGATTTCGGAAATACCGGTAACTAACTTAGGCTTGCGATATCAATCCGGAAGCAGTTGATATCAACCAAGGGATACATTGTAACCTTTTTTTAAAAAAATATATGATATTATAGGATGTGTACAATTATTTTCTTGCATTGCCTACCATTGTTTTTTTTAACCTTTTTTTTACTTTATGCTATTTTTACTACAAAGTTTATCGCATCGATACAGAAATAAGTAACAACATATTTGTTTTCCGAAAATATACCCAGATATTTGTAGTTAATGGAGTGATCGGAGTGAGCGGAATATAACGACAGGATTATTCGGGTTACAAACACCGCATAAATTATAAAAATCTACAGGTTATTTGAAAGCCTTCAATAATGGACAAATATCCTTACCTTAAGGCAAGCTGTAAAATGCTCATTAGTTATTCAAAAGGAACAATAATCGGCCAAATTATTATAAAATGAAAAACAAGCCAAATATAATCATTATAACAAAGACATCCACTCGATAACAAGTTCCTGTCTTGAGACAGGCACATAACGTATGTGACCGGATTGAACATGTTTGGGGCGTTCAACCCATCCCTAACCCGAGACAGTGGTGTTAAAAAGACGATATTAAACAGCCAATAGTAATTAATTGTATTAATTTCCAATTTTAGGTGGATGAATATTAAGCATACAGTTGAAATAGAACAACAGCAGCATGATGTACCAACGTCGAAAAAGTTCTTGCTTTTTCTGACAGCTAGTTTTAATACAAACACAATTGATAATATATCTAGTTCTGTAAGGTTAAAACATTAATTAAAACATGTCCGACTGAATTTAGTTGAAATATCATAAACAGCCAAAGAAAACAGTGTATTGCGCAAATACCAAATCAGCCAAAATAAAAAGCATCGACAGAAGGACAAAATATAATAAAAAATTGACTCAAACTAGTTTGGACATATATCATGTAATGGATCTGAGAGTCAATGTTGATTCCAAAGAACACAATATTCAAAAATCTTTAAAACGTGTTTTTAACTAAACTTTATGGAAAAGTTAAAAGTTCTTAATGGTTGTATTTTGATTTACGAACTTCATTTTAACATTTCCATAAACCTTAAATTTATATCTTTATATTTTTGAGAGAATTGAGTAATTGTTTGCAGGTGCAGTCCTACTCACCAAACAAGAAATGTTGAACTTTATTCAGGAATAGATTTATGATTTTCCATACTTAGCATTTAAGCTGTCATTCCACTTGTTGAAGGGCGCATCTTGAAATCTGTAACCCACTTTCCACTCTCAATTTCAATTATCACTTGTACACTAATTCAAGTGTTAAGGATTTGGATGTTGGTTTATTGTAGGTCTCTTGACGCTATATTAAATAGGCTATCATCTATCTGTTGACATTGTATGTTTAGATTTCTTGATGTTATATACGAGATACAGAAAAAGGTATTTGTTGAGTATCACTTCTGCTAGTTGTGACATGATTCTCTTTGGACTTGTTATTTTTGGCATTTTGCAGCAAGTGGAATGCTCCCCGTTATCAAATGTTAATTGTAAAGATGCGCAATGCAAGGATGTTTTTGCATTGCCACTACTTGATTCCTTAAAAGCCACACTAAAAGCGGATGTTGACGTATCTCCAATGAACAAATACCTGGAAACATACACACAACAACTCGTTACAAGGAATGTTGAAGCAGCCATGAAGAGTTTATTGACAGATATGGTGGACAACAGTACAGAGAAGATATTAGAAATGATTGAAAACAAATTTAAAGGTAAATAACTCGTATATACTAGGTAATATTTTTATAAATACTTTAATTTTCAGAGTTATAGTTTTTGAAGGGAAGCAAGGGGAAACTGGAGGGTCATCCAAGACAGGACGAGTGAAAACAAACTTGGAAAGTTCGCAAATAATCATTATCAAAGCAAGAGTACCTTGCAACAGCTCGTTTTGAGTGATAAGTAAGCAGTCTTTGTTACAGTAGGATAAAAGTGATGGTGAGCAGATAAATATACTCTTGAAAAAAGAACACCTAGCAGCTTTTTTCAATTGTGAAGATATTTTTTTCGGTAACAATTACATGTACGTGTTTAAATAACCATTATTTAATACACTGAAAATTGTTTTCCAAACAAGGGTCATTAAATGAGACATGTTTTTTTACATGAATGTATCTTTACTTAAGGACAGTTATCACAAACAAGGATCAGCACGTGATTTACTTCGCTGCGGTATACCAAGAGTAACAAGACTGGCCCAGTAAAGTTACATCACACTTTGTCATCTGCGACAACACTTAAATTGAGGATTCTTTTGTGATAATTTACAAAACATTTGCTTTACAACGCGATTAGTAATGTTAGATATCCACCACAAGCGAGCCCCCTTTTGAAATCGCAAAAATGATTTTAGTACCTTTCTGCATGCAGGCGAGAATGTATTGTCAAGTCTACCTTTCCAAAAGTCTCTTGCACGTATATACGATTATGTGTTAGCAAGTGCCCCCTTTCTTAAATCTGGATCCGCCTCTGAAAAATAACTGTTTCCAGGAGGTCGACAGATTAAATCACGAGTTTAATGGTATGAGCAGCAATATCTTATACCGAAAAACACAGTTGTTGCACATGACAATATGACGGCCTTGCAATACAGTGTTGAAATCTTATGTCATCATTTTGTACCAACTATGCAGAATTATGGTGAAATGTTTTCTCATGGCAACGCAAAAATCGCAACACAGCTATGCACACGACTGCTTTTCGGAACGCCAACAACTTCTGGTTTGGCCATCAATGGTGCCTTTTTATGACCCTATTTAACACCTTTAGAAAAAACTGGGTAGACGCTTTTGATATTTCTTTTTGACTAATCAGATCGAGGTTTGCCCTATTGGGAACTACCGTACACAATGTCTGTGGTAAGTTTTTTTTTTACCGGCAGCTGTTTATTTTGCAAGTATTATTCGATTAGTTCCTTTTTTATCATATTTAAAATATAGTGAGGATTCGTTTTTGGGGATAAAGTATTTCCTGCTTAAAGAGGAAAACATACCAGAAATCAGCAAAATACCTCTGTACATTTGCAGTCGTCAAAATCGTATTAAAAATAAAATTTTTCCATATTATACGAAATTGAATTCCCCCTCCCCAATAGCTTTGACCCCTTTTAGCTCGAAAACGGTAAGAGATCGAGAAAATCTGTTGACACATTGCTAAAAGCTCTTATTGAGAGGAATCAAATGCAGATCTCTGATGAAGTGGTAAATATCAGAATGTTGGAAACGTAATGTAATTAAAAAAAACATTTTGAAATTATTTTAACACTTTTGTACATTTAGAGGCGGATGAGCTCAGTAAAGAAAGATTCTCCCGGAAAATGGAAGAATTCGATTCAAAGTTTGAACGTAAAGGTAATAGATTACTATACTATAAACTGATAAATTGCGTAAAATATGCACATACCAGTTTTATTTGTTAAATATGGAGTGCGATCTACATATTTATGACGACAACTTGTGTGGTTTTTTGAGATATAAAGCAAACGCTGACAACTCGAAGATACAGGATGACTTCGTTAAAATACAAAAGGGTCAAATTATATTTCAACCATTCACTTTCAAGTTACATTTTTATGATTTTTTGTATTTGTTATAGCATACAGATTTCCAGTAAGATATAAGAATTAAGATTTTTTAACAAGATTTATTATATCATGTACATGACTGAATTGGGTTTGAACTATACAGAGGTTGACATTACCGATCTTCGTGTAATAAGCTATGTGACAAAAGATGGGCGATACATAGGCTCATGGGAGATTCTGGATCTACAAAAAGATGTTATCAATAAATTATTTGCATTTCAGCGGGTAATAATCTGATTTAATTTTGTTTTTAGTGGTGGCGAAAGAGTGTAGTGATATTTGCTCGGATAAGGACGGGGTGTATACGATATATCCCGAGGGTTTAAATAAACCTGTCGAAGTCTACTGTGTTATGGGAAATGCTAAGAAATGGACGGTAAGAAAAAACATATTAAAGATAACCTTAATGTTAAATTTTCTGTGGTATTAATTTTTTTCAAATATAAAATTGCAAAATACATTTTATATTATTCATCTCCAAAATATTTTGGAAGCATGCTGTCTTCGTTACGTCTTTGTTCTAGAACAGGAAAGAATATCTATAAATTAATGGTCCAAGGTTACAAAAACAAGCTATGGACGAAACTAGATGTGTCATACTGCTAAGAAATTAAATGTTACCATTCAATTTTAGTCTTCCAAAAGATGACTAAATGGACTGATGTAAAATTATCATCATACCATGTTTTTGAATTTAACCTGCTGACTGGTTTTTCTCTTTAACTTCATCATTACAGGTAGGGCAAAAACATCAGAAAAAAAAATTATAACAGAAATTACGAAGAAACTCGAAAAAATAATTGCAAGCCATCGTCTGTCGACAAGGACATCCGTAGTTTTAAAAACACAAACTGAGAGATATCCGAAGGTCAAAATATTAGACAGGGCAAAGTTTATAAGTTTAGCGACGTAAAATGCTAACACTGCGTCAAATGCATCACAATATACGTTAATGAAATTTTAAAGTTTAAATCAATTTCCATACATTTGTTGTTTGGATACATATATCAAGTTCAACTTTGTGTTAAATGATTTCAAAATTCTGCCCTATGATTTAACAATTTTTACGATTATTATTGTAATTTAAGTAGTGGTCCCTGCAGTAGGATTTGGCTTCCCATTTAGATTTGTTCGGTTGAGTGCTTCTTTTGCTATACTTGAATCTTCGACTTCCTATGTTTCGGTTCTAATGCTACTGATGAGAGTTTACTCCTTGAAATGTACATATAGCATACCTAAATTTTCCATTTTTATTTAACATTGGTAATTTTGTATTTTAAGTTTGTTCATTTTAGATTAGTTTAAGAATTGATTTACATTTTTCTATGATCTCTTGTTAATATCACAAACAGTAAAAATTCTATTTTTAAGAACTTTCGCACCTCATCATTACCTTTTTTCATTATCGACAGTCAAATTCATATCTGTATAATTAACAATTTTATAACCATGTTAAAAGTCTAATTTGCGACATATCGTTGAGATATGGTTTTTATTTTATTTTTAAACAAAAAAGTTCAGAAGATAGGTAAAAACCAAGTCAAACATAAATAAGCTTAAAATATATACCATAAGTTAAATCATAAAGAGTCTATCAGTGAACAGGATAAGAACACCAAAAGTAAATCTACTTATATATACTTGTACATATGAGATTTTTGTGTCATAAATATTAACACCAAATCCCTTTTTTCTATTACATTACAGAGTTTGTTTCTTGTGCTGAGTGGAGAACGTAGACATCCGCTCAGACCGATGCTAGGGGCCGTCTTGAACTTACTACTGTGAGGTGCGAGTTTTTACTCCTTGTTGAAGGCCTCATTCTGACTTTGTGATGAAGAAGAGCAATCAAAGCGCTTTTCCTTTGCTTGCAAATTTACTTGCATATATGAGATTTTTGTGTCATGAATATTTACACCATATCCTCTCTTTTCTATCAATTCTTATACAAATGATGAAAACAAATTCAATGATATTTAGCTACTTTTAAAAGTGTATACGATTTTTCTGAAGATAGAACTGAATTTGAATAATAAATGAGACCGAAATAGGATAGATGCAAAGTCTTTTGCAGAAATGGAGAAGGTTGTAAAAAAAGTCTGATTATTAATAAAATCGTTTTGAACATTAATGACTCTAAGGGGTAATGTCCATAAATGTTGAAAATTTATTGTTCGAGAAACCCCTGCTTCTTCTTGCCAGTTAATTTGTCAACAAGACGATGACCCCATATCTCGTTGGATATGACACTATGGCGAATGTGTTCAACGTCTGAGAGTCGTAAATAGTTTGAATAGGGTATAAATGCTCAGTGAAAAATATTTCTAAGATACAATAGAAGCAGAAGAAAATCGCTCAGACAGAATACAGACAAGACCAAGGCTCACTAAACGACAAATTTCAGTATCAAAACATTACACAGAAAAATTAAAATTGTGTTACACAAATCTTTTTAAAATGCGAGCACAGGGGCGATCTTCCAGTTTGAAATGGTCACCTAGTGCAATGAATGGAGTGTGTTGTGTTTACAAAGTTGTATATGAAGTCACTTCTGTTGATAAAATTACTTTTGCGACCATGGAAATTGTCTGTCTCCCTGGTGTCGAGAAATGTATCACAATTAGAACATCTCATGATACCCGTGTACCAAGCTTCTAGCTGTACTTGATTTATTTTTTTAACGTGCTACGTATAAAATGCTGCCTCTTTTGCCTTTTATAAAGGCAGCAATGGGACGGTATAAACCATGTTTGAAATTATATCGCCAATTATTAACAATTTTGAATTCATGTCTTGAATTGCAATATTGTAAGGAACCAAGGGTACACGATAGGTGTGTCCAATGTGAAGGCAGATTCTACGGACCCGTGAATAATTTATGTGGGTAACTTCTTTAAAAAAAAGTGGTCATACAACAGCGCAGTATTGTGAAGTATTTTTCATCGCTACATTCAGGTCTGGATTGCAGTCGAATAACTGAGAATTGGGAATGCCATTTTTTATGACTCATGATGAAAACTTGTCTCACAAAGTGAACTCTCAATAAACCAGCGAAAATCAAAACATTTAAAAAAAAACGTTTCTATAAAGGAAAAATTTCTAGAAACCTTTCTAAAAATAATACAGATGTAGACCTCAAAGCAATGTCTGGCTGGAAATGCGAATCAACTAAGCCGATACGCGGGTCTTAAGACAATTTTTATAAACATCCTAAGCTTGCACGACGCCCAATAAATATTATCAATCATATAGTGCAAGACAAGCTTGATAATTAATTGTTTTGTAAATATAGAAAAATTTTAAATTTCTAAACTTCTTGTTTTCTATATTTTATCATATATATTGACAAAAATTATTAAGATGGAAGTAAATGGATTAAAATCAGGGTACACGTTATATTTGAAATGTTAATTTAAGATGACGTAGCCCTACAATTTAGATATTGTAAATTTTTTGTGTCAAAAAATTCTAAAGTCAGATAATTTTCTTTTAGTTTAACAGTGTCTTGAATACTGATTTTAAAGTATGTTTACATACGCTTCAGAAAACCAGGTATGTAATCCATTACGTTTGGATTTTAATCTAACATTCATGAACAGCAAGTCCTTTTTCGAGGCCGGTACATCAGGTTGTCCCCCGCTGCATTTGTAATTGTCTGCGTACAATGCAACGACTTCAAATTTAAGTAAATTTTATGCAGTTAGTTTGTCTTTTTTAATTTCCACCACTGTCCCAGGTAAGGAAAAGTTTTGGAAGCCTACAACCCGCCACATACTTTATGTTCCTGTCTCAAGCAAGTAACCTGTTATCTAGTTGATGTTGATTTTTGTTGGTTTAACTGTTATCTTTTTACATTGTAGATTATTTGGCCGATTGTTGTTATATTTGAATACTATTACATTTTTGGGGGTGGGGATGGGAAGGGATTTTACGGCGTTTTGTATGGCTGTTTCGAAGACGTATGACATCTCCTTTTCTATAAAAAGTTGTCATTAATGTTCAAAATAAAATTTATTTTTGCTCTCGTTAGAAATATGACATTGTTTTGCTTTTAAAACTAAATGATTGGCCCTAAAATCATTTGAATCACATTTAAACTCGTGACAAATAATGAACGTGATCAAAGTACATGTAATTGCAGAATTTGCATGTAATGCACCTTGCTGGACATATTAGAAATGTCAGCTTTTGAAGAATATGTGAAGGTAATATTATATTCCTTAATTTGAGATTATCCACACCATTTTGCATGCATGCAGTTAAAATTATTTGTTACTACATTTTAAAAACTTGCAAGTAAGATGAATCTATTATATTTAAAGTAGCTGTCAGCCAAACGTTTTGTCATGATTGTATTGCCCTTGACTTCAGTCGTATTAGGCGAGATTGGCACCGTTGACAACATTTATATATTCTTCAATAAAACTGCTAATGGTTGTGCCACCTCTTATTTGCGTATTCATGTGTATAATTCGATTACACGCTCATTTGATTGTCCGGTGCATCGTTAATTCATGATCAGTCAAATTTAGTTTCTCACATTAAGTCAGATTTATCAAGTTCCGTTGGATCCAGGTCCTTGATATTTTGATGAAGTTGGATCTTATATTTATATTGTCTATCAACCCCACACTAATTTCCTATTCCTTCCCTATCAGTCTAGCATGCGTGATCAGGTTAAATGTTTTCTATTTAGTTATGTTTTGCATGTTCATGTGGTATTAGGTCCTTGGTATTTGATACGCAGCTAAATGAGTACAGCCCGAACCGCAACCTTCATTTTTTGTCAGGTCATTAGTTTTGTTACACAATGTTTCCGTGCTCCTTATGTCCTTGACATTTGGTATGTAATTGTACCTTCTATTTATTAAGGTCATACACAAAAGGTCAAATACTACAGTTGATTTTAACAGAAACTGGCAGGAATACAAAGACGGATTTGGGTCTGCTTATGGAGAATACTGGTTAGGTAAGAATAAAAAAAAAAACATTAAAACTATACTCAATGTTTGAAGATATTGAAGCACGTGGTATTCACATTTTATTATAAAGGGCTGAAAATGCCGATTCCAAGTGCCAGAATTTTTAACAGAGCATGTTTTCATGTAAATTACTACACCAAGGATACACATAATCAAGGTTAAAATTATCATTCCTTAAATTTTTATCGCACCTGTCGTGAAGTTCCAATTCCACAATCTCTTTGAAAAAACGGTAAAAAGAATTTAACTTATTTGATTTCATTATAGTCAAAACTTAAAAGAAAATCACTGATAAATAATAAAGTATTTGCAACACGCAAGTAATAGTCATGCGATAAAGCTGAGAAGGCTTATTGTTAATATAAATCTTAAATTCCCAAGTAATTTAAGCATGGAAGGAATTGTTTTTGTCACTTTTGAGGTTTATATACTAACCGTCAAAAACGTTTCAACTCAGATGAAGATCTATGACACTTAGGCTTTTGTTTGAATTTTAAAAATAGTTAATTTCTGTCATACATGAAAATTTATCCTCAATTGACGTACACTTAAGTAAAAACTAATGGAATATTTAGATACAACGTGAAGATGTACAAAAGTGGTAAATATCCCTTCTTTCAACATAGTTATAATTAATTTTGGAGCTTAAAATATCTAAATAATTTTCAATATACAAATATCTACAATCCACAGTGTTTTCAAGAACGACGTACCTAACGAATTTACGTATTAAATACCAGGATTAAATCTTTTCAACAAAGAATACCTCAAAAGGGTTATACACCAATGAATTTATGTAAGAGTTGATTGATTCTCAGGAATTTTAGAAAACATTTTTAATGAAAACGCCTTACAATAAAGATTCAGACCAGGATACCATTTTACAATGTTCTAAATGGCATACACTTTACACGCATTTAAATTTGGTTATTGAAAATATGTTATAAACTAATGTAATATCTGGATTCTGGTATATATTCCCTATTTTTCTTTGACATAATGTAAAATTCATGATGTATGATTTTCACGTATTTGTTATTTTAACTTTTATTATATGTTTATAGTGTTGATGCTCGCCGATGTATGTTTTTGTAGGACGAAAGTTTTATATAATATGAAAAAAAGGAGATAAGCCACTCAAAATTATTTAATAGTTCTACGGATTGGCCCGCTTCTAATATTATGTGTTCATAACTTCAAAAAATTTTACTCGCTCCAATTTTAACTCACTTTTTAGAAATTTTTACTTTTAATTCTAGATATAAAAATAGAAATTTGCTCGCTCGCTCCTAAAAATACAAAAATGAAGAAAAAATGTTTTCTTGTTTTCGCATCAATTTTTGAGGTTTCGCTCCGATATTTTGCCATTTCAAGAAAACAATTAAAACAAAAACTTCGCGCGCTCACACTTATCTTTATCACAAAGAATTCGAAGAACTAAAAATAAAGTTGGATTGGCCTTAAAAGATATACTATTCTTATAGGTAATGATAATATTCATGCGATATCGTCGAATGGTCTTCACGAAATAAGCATTTATATGATTTCACAAGACAAAAACAAAGACGGTTATGCAAATTACTCAACATTTCTGGTCGGCGACGAGCAGAGTGGATACTTACTGACAATATCTGGTTACCATGGGAACACAAGTAAGTGCCAGTTATGACAACCACCGGGTATGAAATCTGTTTCACTCTCTCCGAGTTTGCAAGATTTTTTCTAATCGAACAAAAATTAAGAAAATAAGGAAACATGCATACACTATAGCACGTATATGTATTAATAACCCAGTAATCTATATTTTAGTCGCATTTAATGCTTCATCCATTCCGTTTTTATCGTACAATAAGAATTGTAAGATGAAACAAAAGTATGATGTTACCAAACAATGTCACTGTAATTTGCACTCTCAAAATCATCTGACCAATTATCAATCTACATGTATTTATAATTTTCAGGCTACATTAGAAAAAGAATAAAGCTTTGTTACAAGCACAAAACCCTTTGTACAAGCCAAGGAATAACTAAAGATTTAACATACGTGACGTAGAAAATAAACATAAAGCCATCAAAACTCTTTATTTAGAGTCCAGTGTAGAATACCCATTTGAGAGATCAAATGTGCGTAGTCGAAAGAGACAAGAAAAAATTGAAACAACCTAAAAGATAAAACGAAAACAAAAGGAACAAAGGCTTGGAATCCACAAATTCCTTTACAAAACAGGGGTGGGATCAGGTGTTCAAGAAGGATAAACATCCCTGTCTTGCGCGCAACACCCGTCGTGGAATCCTAAAACTCTAATCCGGGTTAACGTCAATCCGAGAAAAGGTCAACTTATTTTTCTAATAAAGGTAACACGTCCATCACTAGTTAAGATACACTGACCAACAAATACAACATGGTGACCAATTTTAGGAGGGACGACTTCAACTTTGATTGGATGTATCCTTGTTGTAGTAATTTATGCGACAACAGCAATGCTCTCTTCAGAAAATCCTGTTACTTGGAATGGGCACGAAACAACTTTGAAACATTAACCCCGTAGGCAGCGGATGCAGGAATACTGGGCCTTTAACAACTTGCCCCCTGATGTGGAAAATTTGTCTTTTATTGAAGGCCTTAAAGCAACCTAACGATGTTTAAAATTTATACGTTTGGTATGACAGTTTCAAGGTTATCATACCACATCTTTTTCTATATTTAATATCTTGTAAGATATGACGTATTGCTAAATTGTTGACATTCAAATGTTGTCAGTATGAAGATATCGTTGGAATTACCCAAATGATGGCCACCCTTGCTGCTCTTCGGATATCATTTCATAGTAACAAATAAAATTTTGCTTCCTGCTGGATATTCAGCTATTTTCGAGACCCGGAACAGCAATCCAGACATATACAAGGAACGATTCGTGCAATCGGTATCATTCAGGACAATTAAATTTTAACCGATTTTCCTTTGCAAGTGCTGAACTAGTCGATTTGATTAACATGTGAATTGAGTAGTATCGATATCCATCCCGAATTAAATGGACGAATTTGTCGTTGTATTACTTTTCAAAGACTTACTTACCATGGCTGATCTTTGTGAAAATACGGTTGCTGTAATATACCAGCGGGAAACACTAATAAAAACAAAATGACAGAGCTATTAAAAAGAAAATGGCCGAGTTGAAATACTTCTTAAACAATTACAAAAATATTAACTGTATCATATTCATTCATATTTTTCAACTGTTTTTTTACTTTTAAAAATCTTTGTCACACATGTTGATTTTCTGTTAGACTATACGCTTAAAGCATAAAATTCAAATCTTTCCTCCTCTTTTGATAAAAATCACAACGAAGTCTTAGCTGCTTTCATTAACATGTGTTTATGTACGTTTTAAAACGATTTCTCGAAAACACTCTTGTGGACTTCCAATATATCACTTCCTAGAGTGTGATCGAATGGTTTAAACAGCTTGAATTGGCCACTAAAATGATTTTTAACCATTTTTTTTATTGAAATTAATGATTTATTTTAAAGTTGAAAATATGCATTGATAAAATTACAAATTAAAATGTTGAACGTATGTACCTACTTATTCTGTTCTCAGTTGAGCTGTAATAGGCATTTACGGTTGACGGTGCCGTTTCCCAGCTACAATGAAAATTTTGCGTACATTAAAACTGCTTTAAGCAATTTGTTTTAGTTACTGATGAATAAGATGGTTGAATCGAAATTTTTATATTGGAAAGTAATCCTAGTATTATGTTGAAGCTCAGAATTTGAAGCGCCAATGAGAACATTAAAGTTTCCAAAAGGTTTATTATTTTATATGATCTATGACATCCTTGATTTATATAACATGTAAAATTTGTTTCTTTTTTATGTAAATGGGAAGAATTGGTGGTTGTTGTAACAATGGAGAGTATTTGTAGTGACTTATCCACTGGTCAAATCCACTAAACAGATGAAGTTTCGAAGAGCTAGTCCTAGATTCGAGCACTTCTTCTAGTACATTGTACTTTACTTCTACTTTTGTGGGTCATTGAATTTCTATTGCTTGTCTAAACAAGAAAATTTTGAACAATGTCTAAATGTACTTTTTATAGTTTAGAGCATAGAAACTTATTTTTCAACAAAATGTCTACCGTTGTTTTAAGTTTTTGATAACTTTTAACCGATTTAATTATAGTCAAGAATACTGACATATATAGGAATTCGAAGATACCAAAGGGGCAGACAGAAATCGTTAAGTCGAGGACAGACAAGACCATGGCCAACAAAAT
>JAULBM010327549.1:0-13198 GCA_032357055.1 Geukensia granosissima | reverse complement strand
AGGCATATTGTTTCCGTCATCGGACGGATTTTTAAGTCAGACAACATTTCCGGTCCATAATTTGCAAAAATGGGATAAACATTTATATTTTTGGATTTCATGATTCTTTTTATCATGGCGCAAAGTATTATACCCAAACATGTTTTGGGTATATGACATTTATTCTTATGCTCCCACCAATAGGAAAACAATCAGTTTTACTCTGTGGACAAGATGTAGGATGCGTATACGCGGCTTAACGAAAATCCTGATATATGGAAATTAATTTAGTCTTAGGGCACGGACCATTTGATTTTCGGGGGAGAGGCAGAAAAAAATCGGGCAAGCATCTGAAATAAAAAAAATATTCTGGTTCACTGTCTGGCCATCGGAAAAAATTATTTGTACAAAAAATTCTTACATTAAAGTATTAAGTAGAACAATACCAAAATTTTTTATTATATTATGTAAGGTTACAATTTCACCCTTTCAAATGAAGTTCATATACAACCATCCCTACAATGAAATAACATTAAATACACCAACTCTCGCAATTAACAATAACAAAAGTTTTATTTTCCATCTAACAATTCCCTGTAATATCTGTCTCCTGATATTCAACCACCTTTAAACCAAGGCGAACGTACCCCCTTGCACGGGTTATTATCAACAATTTTTCACAATCCAGCAGCGGGCGACTTGCCTAGTATAGACTAAGTATATATATTATTATAGGGCTAATTGCACCTTTATGGTATTCTTACCCATTATTAAACTTGCAAATGCAGGTGGTAAATTATACTTTTCTGCAAAGAATTTTGGTCCAAATGTTGCTATGGCACCGACAATAGCGCCTTCTGTGCATGTCCCAAGCGATAAACAAAGAAAAGTTGGATTAACGACCTGCAAAAAGGAAGAGTTATATTTCTTACATATGCATTTATTTTACTTTTTCTTTGGAGCATCATGTTTTCGCATACAATTTGTTGCCAAATATGTCAAATTTAATTTTTTTTGGCATTGTTTACTTTTACCAATATATTTCCTTTACTATTAAAAGAATTTGAAGATACCAACGGGAAGGACAAAAATCGTTAAATCAGAAGGCAGACAAGACCATGGCCAACAAAATGAAACGTAACAAGTAGTACACACAACACTGGACTGAGTACTTAAATTCGAGTAGTACGAATCGCACAAAGACTAGGGTAATGAAGGGAAAGCAACTCCTGCTCCACTAGTGTTACCCGTCGTGTTACTCAAAACATGCTTGAGAACGGATTTGTAGTCATGACAGTGGAAAGATATCGAATTTTATTTTTGTTTTATTTTTGAAATATATATTTTGTTCCAGTCAACAAAATTATGATTACGACTGAACTTTTTTTGGGGCGAGGACTTTATTCTTTCAACGAGAATTCTTTTGTTCAGCATATTTCTTGTCAGAAGCAACCCTTTATCATGATAGATGTACAAGCTCTGGAGTAGCGTACCAAATGAGAAATACAGACTCCAAGCTTTTGTTCCTTATGTTTACGTTTTATCTTTTAGTTTGTTTTAAATTTGTCTTGTTTCTTTGCACTATGCAATTTTGATCTCTCGCATGGGTATTCTGCACTTGACTCAGTATGCAGGTGTTGCTAAAATGTTGCCTCTAAAACGAAGAGTTTGTAATGGAAAACACAAAGAACTAGTAATCTATCTTGTCGTAAAGTTTTGTTCTTTACCCACCATTTTTGTTAATTTCTAGGTGCAAGTCTAGGTATATAGAAAACTTGTTCAGGTTTTTAAGGTGTCTTTGTTTCAAGCTCAACGGGATAGATTCGGTCAACATAGTCAAATATAAAATTATTCACTGAAAGAACAGTTTATGGCGGAACGTGAATCCAAAACATTGAGACAACTTTATTTCTCTGTGTAAGGCTCGGTATGAAGTCAGCTTCACACGAATATAAAAATTTAACAATTGTTCGACATTGGAATCCCGACAGTCTTTTGAAAAACACGCCCCACATGCGTTACAAAATTTTGTCATTGAAGCAGTCTGTGAATGTCCTTTTCTAAATACTTTTTTTCGAATCAGAGTGTTAAATAACCAAATAAGGTTTGTCCCTATCTAGAACCAAATATATGTACATGCATCTGTCTTCCTTTTGAAAAACCAAAGGTGAACCAAAGTATTTAATTTTTCTTTAGAGTTTTGAATGGGGAATAATGGTATACTGGGTGGAGAAAATCAAATGTGTTGTGCTAAAGGGAAAAGGACCTTGATCTGAGGCATTCTCGTAGAGTTTTTGGGATTTTTTAGAATCCATATTTGATTCACGCAAGATCTAGAATGGCTTGTTTCACAGTAACTCTAGCGCCCGTGTTAAATGCTGATAAAAAGAGCCTCTCTAACTTCAACGATGTTTTGTGGTGCATTTGACAAACCCTGCAAGATAACTTCCGTGTAAGGACAAAGGACACAAGATCAATTTCTTCATGCCTGGTTAAAATTTCAAATAAGGACAAAACTGACCGTTTCCGTTTGGTCAGTGTCATCGGGGTTAATATTGTGTAGCGAAATGAATTGTCAACGCCCAATCCCTTTATCAAGTTGTCTATGTACATGAAATAGGCAAATATTTTTTTTGTTTTCAAGCTGTTGTGTTTCATCTCTAGTTATACCGGAAAAAGTTTAACCCTGATTCCAACTGTTTGATCAATTTGAAATAATTATATTTGTCTTCATTTATATGTCAAAATGCGGAGCTCCCTTTTTGTTCCATTTATATAATTGATAGGTTCCAAATGTAACCTCGTGTTATCTTTCATAATTTATTAAACATTTTGTCCAAAGCCATTTAAGAACTCATTATCGGATTGAAATTCTTGTTTTTCCTTATGAGTTTCAAAAGACAGATCCTGCTGATAAAAAAAACTTATAATTAATCAAGAAACCCCGTTTACCTCATGTTTTCTGTTACCTTTGTTTACAGAACGAATATGCGGATGACCTCATTGGTATACATGTATCCTGATTATTTTGCTTGGATAGATAGTAAGAATTTTTTATAATACTTAAAAGCAAAAACCTTTAACAGCTTAATTGACATGATAAAGTAAATTTTATGTATGTTTATCTGTTGTTTGTTCGGACTGACATAATATGTACGTACGAGGTTCCACAAAGCCAAAGGAAAATCACGCCAAGATTTTCCGAAATTTTCAGACGTTGTTTTTTGCACTTTTTTCCCTTGATAAGCCTCCGACTTCCTGTTTGCTTGAATTTCTGCACTTCCTGTGAAATTATTTTAAAGAATTTTTATTCAACTATATGAATGAACAATACCATTGTTGCACATACTAAAAATTTTCAAACTTAATTAATCATACACAGATGTGATACTTAATGTTTGTTAAAGAAAACAAAATAGCTTTGAAACAATAACTATACAACAACTCATGATCAAGTAATTTACAAATAAATACAATAATAAAATCATGCAATTAACATTATTAGTAAATAAAGAATAATAATTCAAAAAAAAAAAAAATAACGTAAAGATAAACTTAAAGGACGTGTTTTTTTTCAATCAAGATATTTGCGTTAAATTTCGTAACCGGAAATGTCAAAATGTATCATTTACAATGATAGATATAAAAAAAAACCATTAAGTTGAAACACGATTTACATAGCATGCACTGCAATGTTTGTACATTCATAAATGAATAAAAGGTTTAGGCTACCATGTTGTAAAACATCTGTTTACCTGGAAGCTGCTTAGGGTAAGCAATCATCGGAACTGCCACCAGAAACATGACTGCCCCGCTGATAATAAAACTGAGCCACCATGCTCCTACCCACCGTGGATCGTTTGGTTTAATGGTGATTCTAAGTACAGTAAATGGTCAATTTAAAAATCAAAACATGTTTCTATCGATATTAAAAATCTGTAACGTCGTCCTGATCATAGAACCATGACAACATACTTGGTCAAAATAAAAACTTAAATGACAATAAGTTAATGTGGTACCAAATACTATCACATTCACTAGAATAAATTTTAATAATTTTATTTATTTATTTAGTGTAGATATTTTCTTTAAACAATAAAAGAAAACCTACACATTTTAAGAAATTTCAACCACACATTTCGCTAAAATTTTTAAAATAGATCATATAGCAAAATTAGGTCCGGGACCACAATTATTTGCCGTAGTGCATTCTTTGGTAAAAATAGCAAAATTTAAACTGAAATTTAAAAAATTGCACCACTACAAACTTGATAATAATTCTTGTATTCAAAGCCAGCCTGCAATAATATTTGAATTATAGAAAAAATCTGTCAGTGCTAGCTAAAAATAGTCTCCAAAATGTGTCTGTGGTGGGTAGAATTCTTTCATTACTCGATCGAATATAGTTCCCTTTTGAAAATAGTGTATGTTTTCCAGGTTTCTTTTCCCTTCTTTCTATTAATGTATTTTCAACTTTTAGATGCTTGAAATTTAATATCAAAAGATCCATGATGAAAATATTTAGGTGACTTTTTAAAAGTTATCTCCCTTATATGTTGGATACTAATTAAACATTCTACTCAAATATGAGATGCTGTATAACCGTCTAACAGCAACCAAAACATCCAGTCTATAAACGATCAGGCATTTGGAGATGTTGATATTATTTTTTTTTATAAATATCATAGGGAATTGTCTGGAATACTGGGAGGTGAAGTGGATTTTGAATCCAGATTTGAATCTTTACATACATCTCCTTTGGTAAGATTTAAGCGCGCTGTTATTACAGATACAAATGACTTTGAATATACAATGTGTTTCATGCTTTCTTCTACGGTCGTAAAAATGATAAAGCATACACTACACAGAACCATAAAGGCAACAAAGTGAAAAAAGAACAACGAAAAAATCAAACAAAAAAGCAAATAAGAACTTCTACACACAATAATAATGAACCAATTCTTGCTCGAAACTTAAAATATGAAATTACAGTAAATATCAAGATACTAATTTAAATGCCTTTACAGCTGAAGATTATCACGTGATGTTTTAAGTTTGTGAGTCATCACATGATTTCAAGTTGTAAGTTATGACGTGCTGCCTTCCATACGTGTTAATACATAGAAATTATAAACATATATCATAATTGTTGTTACGCTGGAAAACTAAGTTCAATCTATATATAATAATCCCATACAAGCGGCTGATGGTTAGCTTCCATTACCATTTGAAGACATCTTACTAGAAATGGAAAGGATTTTTATACACTATGTCTCTGTGGTGTAATGGTTAGCGTGTTCGCCTGGTAAGCGGAAGGTCGTGGGTTCGATACCCATACAGGTCAAAACCAAAGACATTTAAATTGGTATTAGCTGCTTCTCCACTAAGCACGCGGCGTTTAGGAGTAAGGAAAAGACTAATCGGCCCAGAGGCAATACCATGATTTTGTGTAAAGTGGCACGTCTTCCTGCGGACTTGCATTCCTGAGCTAGCACGCAGCGCGTCGGTCTAGTACAAAGCAGGATTCATTCATCACCATTCATTAAATATGCATGCATATTTTGCCGCTGAACGTTAAGCAACATTCAATCAATCAATCAACTTTCTACATGTTCTATACAATATGAAGCATCCTTAATACATATGGCCTTATTGCTAATTGGTTGACTATTGCAATTTAAAAGTTGTTATACAATTAGAGAGACCTATCAATTAAAAAGTTGTTATACAATTAGAGAGACCTATCGGTAAAAAAAGCTGCACTGGATTTCTGACAATTATCTAATGGGTGATTTTATTGATTTTAATATGATACCTTAAGTCTAAGTGAAGAGGGATGGGATCCACTTAACGAGCCCTTGACTAGCCAAATAAATAACATTGGTATATATAAATTATCACGCCCGGTAACATATCAATCAAAATATATTTTAAAAATCTGAACCTTTAATTTGCTAGCAAAGTGTACATCGGGTAAACTTAAAAAAGAATATTACAACTTACTCAGAAGGATCTTTTCTGTAGAAATCTGTGTACAGCCAGAGTGTCTGGCCACCACCCATATAACCTCCAGCAACCCCTATCGACGCAGCAGCATATATCAACCCTAGATTACAACAATAGAAAAACTAACTTTAAGTTTTGTACACTTCATGCACACACTACAATAGAAAACTGCGTTCACAAATGCAAAGAGGTGACGTAAAAATGTACGTCAAAGTAAAATTTATGCGCATTTATAACATTGAAACTTTAAACATTCGCTTGGATGCGTACGTAAGTTTCTAATCTCTGAAAATAAAATGTCAAGTACATGTATTTATACGTATAAAGGATTATTGAGGATCCACATTCAAAACTAAACGTAGTTTTACAAAAAAAAAAGAAATTCATCACTTAACTGATGATTATTTTATTTCATTTCCTATTCTTTATGCACATGTTAAGAATAACCCTATGAAAATGTTCAAATAATGTACACAGGAAAAGTGCCACGCATGTCAAACATGCGTTAAATACACGCATGTTAAATGTTTACACATCTCTTACATGCCATGTTTTCGTGCTTATTGATAAATTCAAAAAAAATAAAAATGTATGTATTAAAACGGATGTTTTACTTGGATTAATGCACGCATGTAAAACTTACGTAAAACGCATGGCTGTCAACACAGGTTTCCATCAAGTGGTAAGAAATTTGCGTTTTCCATGCGGCCTCTAACGCATGTCTAACACACGGTAAACTCAAGTAAAATATGAGTGTAACTATTTCCTGTGTACGGAATTCTTTTCAAATTACAAATAAAAACACGTTTAACACGTAATAATACGACAATATTGTCACAGATGTATGTGTTACCAAGAAACAGACTAGCCTTACAGTTGACTTTGACAAGTTATCCGCCTAGATATTAAGTAGTAAACAAGCAGAATAATTTTGTAAATATAATATACAGGCAATTTCGGTTCACAGTTACCTTACACGAGCGCTAACGTGAAATTTACGTGAACTTCACGTGTGATCTCCATTATGTCGAAATTAACGTAAACTTTTTTTATAGAGATATCATAAGAATTGATATTCACGTGAAATTCACGTGACTTGAGATGTTGATACAGATATGGTATGATGTCTGTGACAAAATAAAAATGTGTCTCTTCTACATAAGCGTGTGACTGCAGTAAAATGGCGAAATTCTGGCAGTATATTGCTTTCATGATATTGTAAGGAGGTGATAATAAACCAATGAATCTGATTAATTGATTGATTTATTGACTGTTTGTTGCAAAAATATCATAGAAATTCAGGACGAAAACAAGTTCAACAAATAACTAAAATTAATGAAAGTAGTGTTGGAGTGGGACACAACTGGGTTAACAGCTTTTGACTTCCACTGGAAAATGGGAGACGAAAAATTTATCCTTTTGTAGTGGCATCAGCCTTTTTAAAAAAAAATACATAAAACTGTCGTCCTCGAATAAGCTATCAGTACAATGACCTGGCAGCCTCTAGACGAGAGGGTTCCACCTACCTACCACATAGGGATTGTACTAAGTCAGCTCTGTGGATCGAGCCCTGGAGAGCAACCCCATGCCCAGCTAAATGATTTGCAAATAAAAGGTGAAATATGGTGACAAAGCTTATTACAGTTTCCTTATATTGTTTTAATTTCAATTGTTTTACTAGCCCTTTGCCCTCACTGGATACGTTAGTGTAAACTGGATAAGAATAACTAGCGACTTATTCGTGTCTCTAACATTATTTTTAAAGACGATAATTACCCAAATAGAGTGACGTCATCTCTGCTTTTGTGTTTTCGTCTATAAACGTTGTTCCAAGCGTAAACATTGGCGTCGATCCTGCTCCGTGAAGAGCGTTACCAAGCATTAACACATACAAATAATTCTGTAAATGAGATTTCTTTTCTTGGACACAAGCTGCAGGTGCAGTGTTATTTCTGCAGATGTTCTCGAACTGGTCCAGATCTTCAAAAAATAAAATAAAAATAAAAATTTAAAAGAAAATTTTATTGATTTCCACAAAATTTGAGATATTTCACTGGAATATGCCCAACCTCCAAACAAAGACACAAGCTCGCAAGCTCGACAATGTTTCCTTGCCATCAACATTTTTCATTTACTGCGGAGTCCTATTGTGACGTCATTTTTGGGGGAAAATTGGTACTATTTTTGTCCTGAAATGACGCAATTTAACAGCTATAACTTAAAATAACATAGGTATGTTTCTTAAAGCATCAATTGCCGATCAAAATACGAAGATATATCATTTTTATATATTTTTTTGCCTTTAAAATTAAAAAAAATTATATCATTAATTTTCTTCCGCGTGCACATTTATAATGACAAGATTCTTGTCATTGTAAAAGGGCTGAATACAGGGTAATTGTCCCGGAGTCTGGAAGCGGAGCGGATATGACCATGAAACGGAGGATGGAATATGCCATCCATATCAGCAGTGGTATCCACAATTTCAGCAGCAATTCATCCTACTTCCGGTGTCAGTCGAATAACCAGGGATTCCTCTCAATCGGCAAACCTCGGGTGACTCCGCTACTCTACCTGACTGATCCCTTGGATGTAATACAGGATTTGATATGAGTCTACGCGCTACATTAATTCGCCGGAAGTTGACCATGTCACCTATGACTGTATATCCGAATTTAATATAGTACCAGAAATGGCAACATTGAATACCTTTACATAGAAGAATTCCGAAAATAGTTCCAATGGCAGCTGACGTAATACAGACGAGGTATGAGAAGGGTACGGACTCGACCGAAGTGGCGACGAGTGAGATTCCTCTCTTGGCGGATAAACCACGCCTACGAATGGCGTCATTTAACATAAACTTGCAGACGACTTTGACACGTGCGTTGGAAACCGATATAAGAGGGCGGGGTCACGGCAGATCATGCGTGGCAGAGTTCATGGGATTGCAGTCTACGAAACGGATATAAGTTCTTAAAAAATTCTCTATTTCCGGTAACGTGTCTTTCAAAATAAGGGTCGGTTTCGAGGGTTTTTTTGATAATAGATTTGCAAGGAATTGACATCAAAGCCTATAATGTACCAGTTTTGAACCTTCACCTCGCAAAGCAAGGCGATCCTAGTAAAAACTCGACCACGAAAATGCCGAAAATTCATATTTTTTATTGTAATTTTTTTTAAACCATAAAAAAATTAGGATCGGCAGGGAAAAAAAGGGTCGGTCGGGTTACCTGAAACACAGAATTTTTTTTAGGCCTAAGCTGTGCTGGGAGATTGTGGTATCAGTCCAAAAGTGAGTTTGAAGGTTCAAAAGATTCCACAATCAGAAATTTATTTCTTCATATTAGATTAAACCGAGGTGCCTCGCAGGTGTAATGCTATCGTACTCGCTTCGATTTCAGAAGTTCGTGGGTTCGATTCGCGGCCTGGAAATTTAAATTTGTATTTGCTTTTTCTCCTACAGAAGCAAGAACCTTAAGCAAAAACTGGTCGGTCTGGGTTTAAAAGGTTGGGGTGTATAAATTAAAATCTATAGAATTTTTTTTACACTTTGTCCAACGATAATTTATACTGTGCTATTTAAAAATTTTTAATAAGATGTCTTTGTCACCTAATCCGTTTTCAAGTTGTACAAAATTCTCCATTTTTTGTTAATAATATCGGAAAAACTACATCGTTCTTGATAACATAAAACGGTAGAATTTTAAAATAAGACAGTAATGGGTAGCTTTTATCATATATTATCAAAAAATAAAGAGAAAAGTTAGGATTGCCGATCTCTTTTCTTGCTATATTAATAAATCTATAATTCCATAGTACAATCCTAATAAAATAAAGTCATTGGAGTTACCTTCTCTGGCAATGATTAATTCTTAAAATGTTTAAAAAGCACTTGGTCCTCTATAAATGCTCAAAAGTGATCATGCCATTATATAAGTAATTAAATGAAATTAATCCAGGTTTAATTTTGTACACGTATTTTCTTTTTATAATTGATATTTGCAATTAAAGAAAAAGTCTATACAGTTTGTGATCAAAGATGACGGAAGACACCCAAACCTCCTTAAGTGGCATGTCTTCCTGCAGATTGTTGCTTTCATGAGGTGGCATTTAAAAATGGAACTATTCGTGTCGGTCTTTCTTTAACACCACTCATTCATATGGTCTCATACTGAATATGCATAAAATATTTGACACTGTTAGGGCAAAATTCAATCAATCGATCAATGAAAGTATATACATTTGTAATTTGTCAATTAATTATTAATGAATCTAAGGATGCGTCAGTGATCGAAACATCCCACAAAGATACAGACTGGTGGTTGCAAAAAATTTGAAAACATACGGAAATGCCTCAAAGACTCATGACCCATAAAGGCCGATACATTTTAAGTTAATGTCACAAGAAATTACATGACTCTCGGGTAAACGGTGTCCAGATTTTGGTTCAGTGTGACGACAGTGTTTTGTTGGCACTGGTATATTTTGTGAGTGAATTTACCGGTTGTTTTGTTTCTTTTGTGATCATCGGATGGATCATTTGTAACGACCAACTACTTGTACATTGACGAAGGTCCGTCCCAAAGTTCATTGAACTAGCCTTCACATCCATGTGTGTATTATTTTCGTACTTGATCTATCATTTAGCAACAATTAATATGATACCACTATCAGTAACGAAGATTACTTTATTTGTCGACTTGTTTATTTACTATTATACCCAATGTTTATTGAAACAGATGACAGATGTCGTTAAGGTAGTGACAGAGTCAAAAGATACCATTTTGTTTATTTTGTTTATCAGGTATTGACCATTGTTGACAAGTATGTACTGGTCTAAAACATTTCGGAAATCATTTTTTTTAAATTCATCTGCAATCTTAGCACGTGTGGAAAATACATGTAAAAACGGTACGAATATTATAAAAATGGGTAAAACGGTGCATGCCTCATCGGACATTAAAAGAAATTACAAAATGCAAAATGAAAAAAAATGGATTATTGATTGATTGTTTGATGCTTAACGTCCAGCAGGAAAAATCCGTGCATATTCAGGACGAGCAATGAATCGTAAATGGGGTGGGCTTGGGTCAAGGCCGGGAAATTTTGAAGCCGCACTAAGCCAAATTGAGACTGTTTGGGTAGGGGTGGTTAACTTGCCACCAACGACCACAACGGAGGCTCCTGTAGGAGGAGTTCTACCCCTAGACGCCCCTTTAGGCGGCGTTCTACCCTGGATGCCCCAGTAGGAGGAGTTCTACCCCTAGCAAAGAAACCGAGTAGCCTATTTCTTTAACCCGGATACCCTCGGGTGGTCCCGCCCATTCAACGGACGCCCTTTTCACAATGGTTTTGCCCGCAGGCAGAGAAACCGAACGACCTATTTCTATACCCCAGCCGCCCACGGGAGTTAAAATGGATTAGGATCACAATACATCTAATTAAGAGGAAAAAAATCGTACAATTTTTTTGTTAATCGCTTTTCTACAGTCCTGTTGTTCTTTAGTAATCTTAAATTTCCTACCGAGGCCACACATTTGAAAATTTTACTTTCTTAAATGTGAATTATCGAGTAATATATATCTTGAAGCTATCCTTTACAAATAGATCAAAGCATATACTTTTGAAATAAACCAGCAGAGGCGGATTCGGGGGGTAGGGGGGTGGGGGAAACCCCCCCCTCACGTACAAATCCTGGATCCGCAGCTGGCCAGGACGCTTATTTTTGGTATTTTTTTTATTACGAGCTCTTATTTTTACATTCAATTTGGAATAACTTATTATTTCTCCTGTATTTGGTATTTTTATTACTATTTTTTACATTCCATTCGATATATTTCAAAGTTTAATAATGTACTGACGAACAATTGTCTCGGTCAGACTATGTTTTACCGGCTTGGCAGATAAGGAAAGAGATTCTAAGAAGTTTATACATGACAAATTTTTTAACCAGATTTCTTTTTTTCCAACGGCTCAATGTTGTTTCAGAACATTTTTTCAGGGTCTTACCTATCCAGATCTAGGTAAGATTTGTTTTTTCCCCCAAACTCCTAGTGCTACAAAAGGTTTTGTTTGTTTTTTTGTTTGGGTATTATCGCCACTTTCAACATCATTTCAGTCATATCGCGGAGGTCAGTTTTACTGGAGGAGGAATCCGGAGTGCTACCGACCTAGAGTAGGTAGCTGACAAACCTTGTCACGTGAGTCGAATGCACCTTTTTTGTATGGTACAAAGTCAAGCGCGAACTAACGTCGTATAGGTGATATGCTGCAGTAATCTGTACAGGTAAGTTTAAATCAATTAACTAGATCACTCGGCCACCCAGACTATCCTACAAAAGGTCAAATTGTTTTGGTCATAATATACTTACCTGTAGATCCATATGAATATTCATCCGCCAGAAAATGAGGCAAGGCAAATACAAATGATCCTATTCCTAAGGTAAATATTCCTAATCCTATAAGTTTAGGCTTGTTTCTCCTTCCTCCGTAATAACTTACTATCAAAACAAGGAAAAACGCAAAGAAGTCATTCGAGCTTGCTATTAATCCAGATTTTGAGCTAGGAAGCTCAAATCTTTTTTCTAAAGTACTAATAACTGCATTTATGACACCGTTCACTATAAATCCTTGAAATAAACTGAATATGCATGTCCAAAATACGAACCAACGAATTGAGTTAAACACTTGTGCCCATCTGAAAAAAACCATAACAATTTATCATAACGGTAAATAGTTCTTTAAAAATAAATTGTGCTAATCTTAAAGGGAGCCTCACCAGTTAATTAAATTTATTCTATCAAATATTTTTGTATGAATACAAAATTATACATTAGGCTCAAAATTTTATTTTTTGTTTATAGAGACTGTAGAAAATATGATTATCAACGTTTGAAAATGTAAAATTCTGTTTCTCTAATTACCAGCAGAGTGCTTGAAAACTTCCGCCACTCTGCTGAATGTTGTCGGTCGGAAGCCGCTTCCTTGCACGTGCCGTTTTAATTAACACTTTAACAACGATTCAAGTGGGTATCAAAATTGTAAAAGAACCAAAAAAAAAATAATAATAATAATAAATAATAATTCCAATACTGGATGTAAGCTGCTTTTTGATTGGACGTTACAAAAAGTTAACACATCGATAAATCCAACTTGATGACATCACACAAAATATTCATACGCCGGCAATATAGTCCATCAGTAATTTCAA
>JAULBM010327538.1:0-13198 GCA_032357055.1 Geukensia granosissima | reverse complement strand
ATTTGTATTCATGACAGTCGGAAGATATCCATTGTCATCTGTGAAATGAATATTTCGTACCGGTCAACCAAATCATGTTTGCGACCGAAAAACTTCCGGAGTGATGACTCTAATCTTACCCTGAGAAACCCTTGGCTCTGTAGCTTTCTTGTCAGCTGCAACCTTCTATCAATTAAATCTTGATAGAAAGCACAAGCCCGGGAGTAGCGTATCAATTGAGAAATATACACTCCGTATGCAGGTGCGGCTGGAACGTTGCAAGACATGAACGGAAAGTTTACAATCGGAAAATCAAAGTCATCATTCTTGTCGTAAAGTTTTGTTCTTAACCCGCCCTTACTGTCAATTTCTAGGTGTTAGTCTAAGAAGCAGACCTTTCTGTTTCTGTAGAATCTTTGATTTCAAGTTCAATGGGATAGATGAGGTTTTTTTAAAATATATTCCTATTTTACATATGAACAAGGACATTTTTTACGCCTTTTGTTATGACAGGTACAAGTATAAAAGTTGTTAAAACTAAAATAAAACAGTCTTTTTCTTAACATCACATCGATACTGCTTTCAGTCAGCGGAAATCTAATACCAATGACATTGAATGATTAACACAATCAATTAAGATATCAGCCTAACTGTGCTTGACTTAACTAGAGAGATATAAAATATTTCATATTTTTCATTTGCATTTTTATTACTAAGAGTTTGAGATTTGCATATATCATTATCCATACCATTCATAATAGATGTCAAATAAAATGATTTCAGCAATATATAAGGCGAAGTTTTATTAGGCAAGAGAGATTCAGTCTTATTAGTAAACGTTTCTTGGAATGTTTAATATACCTCCAGAATACATTGGCTTGAAGCAAGTAGCATAAAAAATGTAATAATAGCAGAAAAGGTGCAGTTCTAATCATGGTTGACGTGTTATATTTGTTGTCCGTGGAAAACAACATTAAACTAGAATTGCTAAAATCTTTATTTCATATAATAATACATGGCGTTCGTTTATTGTGTCACGAACAGTATTTTGTATTTGATCCATGAATGTAATTCGAAAATCATAAAATTTTACTGATCTACCTATTATTTGTTGTCTCTAGTGTGTCTGAATACATGTACAATGTATGTATGACCCGGAATATTTTGATGTTTTGGACTTTCCGATTTATGGACACGATTTAATATTCTTTCTATATAAGGAGTGCTAAAGTTAGATCGAGTATAATGGTATTTGTTAATTTACTCTATTGTGCAAAATGTCTCAAGGAATTATACGCGATACGTTTTATCCGTAAAGTGGACACTAATCCTTAGCAACCCTGCTAAAATAAATAAAGAATCGAGTATCGGTTTACCGTCTTGAAGTTATTTGTATAGCCGAAAAAAAACGGTTATATATATGTAAAACCAGAAAGCGCTTTACAGGCAGTTAAATTTGACTTTGAATATCTATTTTAAACGTATTTATGATGTGGATTTTCTCCTTGTATTTTTGTGCCTCTTTATTTGTTTAATTTTTACTTGTTTCTAGTTTAAATATTATTGGCAGATTATTGTTGAAATGCATATTGGAATGGTTAACTTTCTATTTTGGGATTTTTATCTTTGAAGTTTATACGTTCGACAATTTGTTGTATGAACTTATTAGATTTGCAGGAACATTTGTAGAGCCACTCATTATAACATTATTAACCTAGCCAGTGGACAGCGCATTCAGGCTTTCTAAGCCGGACATTTTTGACATTGCGCAAATACATTCCCAACACAAGAACTGACTTCTTAAAAATCCCTTTTTAAGCAAGAGTATACATACGTATTTATCAAAAAGAGTGAAAGATATTTGTTTCGGCAATTTTTACCACAGTTTATGTAAGACAATAAAACCAAATCTAATATTTAATAATCCAACGAAATATAATTCAAATAACCGGTTTGTTTAAAAATAAGTTTGCAAATGGTAGCGTTTAACATGTATATGTAAATCGCTATTTGCCTCGTTACATAAACATTTCGGTAAGCCGAAAAAATCTTGAATGCATCTCAATTATGGGCGTGCTTAAAAGTTATTTACGTCCTACAATATTATTTTACGCATACAAAATTTTTTATTTGGGGCGATTTACAGCTTTACAAAAGGAGTGGTATTCCACCCTTGTTCAAAGCCTTGTGGAGACATTTAATTTTTAAAATTCTTCTTAGAGTGCAATCTCTCTGACATTTACCCCCATATCTATTCATTTTCATATAAACAATGTTTTATTGCTCTTATTTAGACGCACTATGTCTAAATCCTCAGGCAAAACTTAAATAACTCTGCGTGACTGCCATGATACAACAAGTTCCCTCGTTTTCGTACGTTGAAGGATTCTGGGGGAAAGCGTTCGGTGTGTTTGTGAGGTATAATTGGATGCTTTTGTATTTTTTTATTTCTTATTACTTGTGATCACTCACATAAAATGTCTGTAAATCGGGATGATCATCAGAAATTAATACTTCGATATACATTGTACCTGATTTTTGCATAGTAAAAATTTAATACATTGTACAGCTAAATCGTGATACGGATAATCGTCGACTTTCCGCAAGACAGATTTTGTAATTTTTTCTTTCAGGTCATCGTTAATGGATGAGTCCAGTAAGCGTGACGCGCGAAATTAAAAATAATCTGGCTGAATTCTTACACGAAGCAAACTTTCATTTAGTTTGTGAATGACAAAATCTTTTTAACGGACACGTGAAAAATGTACTTTCATAAATGGGACGAAATATAATATTTCTGTCGAAGAGGGTTGTTTGGCTCAAAATTAGTGATTTTTTTTTCTCTTGCCAGTCATATTATTTTCTTACATTTTTAGAAAACGGTTGATCACAACAAACCAAGGAACTGAATATTGTTTTTTTAATTATTGATGATCTGAAATCCAAAGCTTCTGCTTGTCGTCGTCTTTAAACTGTAGACCTGCTAGGCACATAATTACCGGTGACCTCAGTTTTTTTACCAAAGAAAAACTAGGACAGTTGCTATGAAGGGTCCAAAATACCGCGTACCAAATCCAGTCAATTGGGAAAAAAAATCAATCTGTTGATGAACTTTGTATAGGACTATGCTAGAGAACGGGCGAAGCAAGAAAATGTAGAGGTTGACACCTCAGCTCGGTGAATTGATAAAGGCTGTTAGAATACAAAATTACCAATCTTGAATAAATATGGAGAAATTTCGTATGCCATATATACATTTCAAGGAGTAACCTTTCATCAGTAGCATTAGAATCCAACCGTAGGAAGTCCAAGATGTAAAAGAAGCACTCAAATCCAAAGAAATTGAAATGAGAAGCCAAATCCTAAGGCACGGACAACTACTAAGTGTTATACTTTTCGAGGCCTTTTCGTAATATAGTGTTTTTGAATTTTAACAAATGCAGCAAATTTCTGTAAAACATTGTTAATTAATTTCATTATAGACAAGTCTTGACAACTGGACTTGTGATTACCCTCGTGGACTCCCGTTCCCTCAGCAGAGGCATCGACCCAGTAGTTTCAAAATACAAAATTACCAATGTTAAAAAAATATGGAGAATTTTCATATGCTATATTTACATTTAAAGAAATCCCATTAGTTCATTAGAATCCAAACGTAGGAAGTCCATGATCTAAACATAACAAAAGAAGCACTCAAATCCAAACAAATCGAAATTGGAAGCCAAATCCGACGGCAGGGACAGATGAGATTCAGACTCGTACAAGGAAATTGTAGGGGTCGATGAGCATTAAAGCTCCCTCAGTATTCAAAGACCCTGCTGTCAAGAGAGACTTATCCGCCATCCATGAAAAATATGTTTGTTGGTTGTTCCAGGTGATAAAGCCTCAATCAACATTGTATTTGTTAGTATAAAACACTGCCTTGATTATTCGATAAAACACCATGGCATTAACGACATATTTGGTAACCCAACAAATACGCCTACTACAGTACTCTACTACACTACTACAAAAAGTCCATATAAAGCAGATTCGACCAGGTAATCCACCAAACCTCTTTCTAAATTACAACTAAATTGTCCTAAATCTAGAAAGGCTTTCAAAAGTATTGTGATAAAGCGTATTCCACAAGTGTGGATACTAAAATAAACTCCAAAGGCTTGCTTCAAAACCCAATATCAAATTCGTTAAAATTTTTTATAAGTAGTATAACGTTTGACTTTTCTTATACTCTATTTCAGAGTTTGTTGGAACGGGTAAAAACGTTATGGAAGAAAAACTGTCTGCCGTATTCTTAAATTTGTAGATTGAAAAAAGTGCAAGTAAATTGCAATAATATTTCTTAGCTATCACGCTGCATATTAAGTTGCGCAGAGTTTTTAATTCTCTACGGGAATTTAACATTGTTAAGTAAGCCATTTGTTTGCCGGAAATGCCTCTTTGCACACGCTAGCGCGAGACACATTGTCAACGCTGCGTAATAATTAAGGAATTTAACTATAGGATTAGATAACATGCAAAAATGGCTTGAGGTGCACTCGAATGGAAATTTAAAAGTAATTCTTCTTTCATGAATCGCAAGAGAAGGTCCGAACAAAAGAAATGTGCACAATTTTGTAAATTACTTTATTTTCTAAATTCACTCCATTCAACCGAAAATAAATTATTTATGCACACAGACTACTGACTTTCCCAAGCCACCTCTACCAAAAAAGAGCAACCCGAAAAGCAATTACCTAGCTTTTTCTCAAATCTTTGTCTGATTGAACTCTTAATTAAATAAATTAACAAATCAATTAGAGATTGTCAGATGCGGAGACCATCTTCGAGCGAACAAAGAAAGCACGTTAAAGGCCTAAATGTTTTGTTACAGATAAACGTTTTTCAAGATCTTCAGCTACATAACCGTCTTTGGCGTTTTCGGTCTTCCAACGACCGTGTGCTTTAAAAAGTCTATCTGACACCCCGTAACTTGCGGCCGCTGTGGCGCCGCCTGATCTGAAACTGTGCAACCCAAACAATTTTTGATTTAAACCTATACTTGAAAGTGCTGTTTTAACAATTTCTCGAGCTCTTGTATAAGATAATTTTACATTTGTACGACGTAATTTGAAATTATTAGATTTTTTAACATATGACATCGACCTAAATATATACATGTCAGAATTCAAATCTATATTAGCTTCTTGAACATATTGCAATAAAATTGAAACAGGACAATACTGGGTGAATGTTTTAGCAATAACTAAACTATTTCCTTTTCTATAACAGTCTGTCTTACTACTAGGTATAAAAATCTCTAAATGATTTGATTTGAAAGACAAATGATTTGCTTTAATCGAACAAAGCTCATTATACCGTAGAAAACCGGTATATGAAACAGTACAAATAGACAGTAAACGCAAATCTTTAAGTGTTCTAGGAATTGTATATTTGTGAAACAAAGCTTTAATAGATTTTGCGTCTATGGGTTCTTTTTTCTGAACAGGCTTGTTAAGATTCCTTTTAGCTGCTTCCACAACACTTCGGACCAAATCGGAATCACACGGGTCCGGTAAATTAGCCAATTTGTGCGCCCACTTAATGCTGTAAAAAGCCGATTCAACTGAACTGAAATGCTTGACTGTCTGTAGAAGGTATTGTAGATAAAGGCTTACATACAAATCAGAAGCTGGTAAAATTGAATCAATTTCTGGATATTTTTGTGCCCAATTCATAAATCTTTTAAAACCATAGGCATACTTGGATACAGTGGTCTTAGCTCGAGAATCCACTACTGTTGATCGTAAATTAAATAATAAACCTTTCAAATCTGGGTTATAAAGTTTATTACTGTTATTCCAGGTTCCTGACGCAAAAATTTTCTGTAAACAAAAAATTAAAAAATTATTTACTTAATAAAACGAAATAAAATTGTTTACCTTAAATAATCTCTGATGGTCCAGTGACCAGGCATCACCCAGTGGTGAACATAAACTGTCCAGTGACCGAGCTGTTTGTACATCAAAGACTCCAATGACCAAACGCCATATAATCAAATTCACCAATATTAGTCCAGTGACCAAACGCGCATTAACCAATGCATCAATCATAAACAAAAATCCAGTGACTGCACGTCTGTACAAATGTCCAGTGACAACGTTACTCTGTGAATAAAACACAAAACATTATTTCAAATCGCATTCAATTTAACAGCAATAAATGTACCTGAAAATCTACCGTTAGCAAATATCGAATTGTGATTTTGGCCGGGTGCCAAAATTCTATCGGTTTCGTAAAATTCTAGAACGTCTTTTACGTAATTCTTGTAGACTAAGTTTTCATCAAAAAGTAAAGGCCAAAATGGGGCTGAAGGCCATCTAGGAACAATAAGCGTTCCTGACGCTCTGCATCTCACAATGTGATTGATCGCTTTAGAAGCTAAGGAAACAGGTGGAACCAACCAATTATTTTCGTTTGCCCAGTTTTCTGTAAAACTATCTATCCCTGTGGTGCCAGGGTTCCAGTGCAGAGAATTAAATTTCTGTGTTTTTGCATTATCTGAATTTGCGAACCTATCAAATGTGTATGGGCCCCACTTCTGATCCATAAATTGAAAAAACTCACAAGACACACCCCAATCATCTACATCTATAATTCTACTCAATAAATCTGCCTTCTGATTTTGTTCCCGTGGAACCCACTGTACATGTAAAGATATATTATAAATTGCACAAAAATTAAATATATCTAAAGCTAACTTCTGTAAATCTGAAACTTTACTCCCTTTTTGTATAATGCTCACGGCATTTTGGTTGTCAGTATGTACCGTAACCGTACTGTTTTTCAAAACTACATAAAGTGATTTCAGACAAAGCTGCACCGCTTTTACCTCTCTCCAAGTAGAACTTTTGTATTTTTCATTGTTCAACCACATCTTGTGAAAAGTGTACAGAGTACCTGACACGTATCCCCCAGCGCCAGTATCGCTGGCATCAGTAAAAATATGAAAATCAGTAAAAACCTGAAATAAGTCAGTTGACTTTAAAACAAAAATATTTTGTTTCCAATATCTCAACTCTTCAATACATCCCTGTATTGCAACAATATTTACATATTGATCCCAGTGTGTACGGTTGTTAATGACTGAAAAAATATTTCTGGTCATAATTTGAGTAACTGTGCCTACCGCCGGCTTCAACGAAATAACCTTACCACAAAACCTGGCCAAATCTCTAATTTTGACTCTTGAACCTGCTTGTATTAAATAAGACAGCAATTGATCAATATCATCTAGTTTTCTGCTGGGAACAGAAAGTTTCCCGGCTTTAAGATCCCAGTGAAAACCTAACCAATTTATATCTTGGGAAGGCGTCCAATTACACTTATCTTTATTCGGCACAAAACCAGAAGCAATCAAGTCTGACCTCACTCTCTCAGAATGTAAAATACATGTTTCAGTATTATCAGATACTCCGAAACCGTCGTCTAGATATACGACTACTTTAATGCCTTCTTTTCGCCATTTTTTCACTAAGGGTCTTATTACTTTAGTAAAAATATAACCGCTTGTTCTTAAACCAAAAGGAAGTACTGTAAAAATATAAAACTTGCCTTTCCACTGGAAACCTAAATATTTTCTATATGATATACATACATCCAAATGATGATAACCATTTTTTAAATCGAAAATAAATCCAAAGCATTCAGAAGTAATATATTGACTCACTGTTTTAACATCTTCAAACTTAATTTTGTTTAAAAGTACATGTTCGTTTACATGACGTAAATCCAAAATCAATCTTTCTTTGCCTTTGGCGTTAACTGATACCGTTAAAGGATTTACTACATGTGGTCGCTCTGAAACATATTCAATTGACCCCGAAATTAACAAATCTTCAATAGCTGTGTCAACAAACTTTTCATGCTTGGCTGCGGATTTGTTATTATTTAAAATTACGCTGTCGGGTTCACTTTTAAGTGGAATTTTGTAACCATCTTTTATAACATTAAGAATAAAATCCGAAGCTCCTATATTTTTCCAAAAATTAAAGGAATTTTGTAATCTACCTTTTACATAAATATTTGTAAGACCTATTTCATAATCTGAATAAGAGTCAAAATTATTGTTTGTATAATCTTGTACCTGAAAAATGTCTGTGTGTGGTCCATACCAATCAAGCTGACCCTCCTCTGGTAAATGTGAATCCTGAGGTTTTGTTGTCCTTGAAACGACATTCTCTGGCCCAATGTCCGTAATTTCCACAGGAATAACACCTATCTCCGGGCTTAGCTTGTCGTGACGGGCCATTTTGGCCCTGGCCGGTCCGAAAAGGCTGCTGAGTAGAAATAGTAGGAATAACTGCACCGCCGTTGTGTGAAATCTGTCCTGGCGCTCCTGCGGCCTCGGCTGGCCTTTTACGTGACTGCTTTTTATCCAATTTTGAGGCTTTGATCTTGCGTACTGCGCGACTCTCCGCTGCCCTGATGCGTTTTTCATCCTCTGAATCGCTGGCAACATCATCAGAAAGATACTCCTGAACAGTATTCCACCCGCCCTCAGACTTGTCGGCGATACGAATCAATTTGTTACGCTTCTTCAGAGACTCCAACGATTCCTCTAAAGTTTCCGTAGCTTTACCAAACCTCTTCTTACGGATATATTCTACTGCCTTCTCTACGTTGTCAATCAAATCTGTATTGAACTCGAATTGAATTTGGTGACCCTTGAATTTCAGGTTAGTTTCAACTTTCTTTACCTTTTTAGCGAGGGTGTGAGTTTTTTCGTCAAAATTTCTCTCAATACCAGAAAATTTGTCGTTCATGTACGTCTTCATCAACGATAATAAATCTGCATTGGAAACTTCTTCCGAATTACGAACAGGCTGTGTCTCATTTCTGACAGAATCTAGAAATTCAGAGTCGGACATAACTTCCAATACACAAAACGTGTGTATACTCTAGATGGTCGCCGCACTTATCGATAACCAGCTCGTGCACCCACCCGATTTAAATACTACCGGAACTACTTTTCTATTATTAATACAAATATCCCGCTCTTCGTGTAAAAAAAAGTGCATAAATATATTTAAAAAAATGTAACGTTCTTTGCAAGTACAAGACCCCTTGTGACACCTCATTTTAAGCGGTATGTTACAAGGCTAGATTTTCCACCCCTATCAGTATTCAACCCGTAATTTTTCCAGTGGCAGTGTAAAACACCTCCCTTACCGGTCGCATAATCATATGATTTATTATTTGCTAACTTGCTCCCATCCAGAATATGGCTAAGGTATGCCTGCTGGACGTTAAGCAGCAATCAATCAATCATGCATTTACAAATTGTCATTTTGAGACCTGGAAGACATGTGTTGCCTGTTTTCTTTTTGACTTGAAAGTCAAGCATTGAATGCATTAATTTTGGTTAATTGCATAGAAATGGATAAGAACGAGCAGCATATTAGAAATTTCTACCCATTTCTTTTCAGCTTACTGAAAATCAAAATTGCAAGTAGCGATAAAATCTTTGGAAATTTAAAAATGAAAAAAAGTCAAATAAAGATAATCCTAGCGAGCGATTTTTTTATTCTTTTGTGATGATAGAACCCGAAGGCTCACCTTTACTTCTACAAACTGCAGTAAATTCAGTTTGCAGCATTATTTTGCTATATCACCATTCATTTTGGCAGCTATCATTGTTGGAAGACAAACTGATGGATGCAGTTGTTAAAGAAGACTTCTAATGATATCTGATAAACATTCATCAAGGGAATACACACAAAGGATTAATAAGGTCACGTCTTTTGGCAATGGCAGGTACCAGAAAATTAAAGTGGGATCCTCTAACAAGATTCCAACAGAAATTAGATTGCTAAAAAGTGTTAATATTGAAGTTTCCTACATGTAATAAGTCCATCATAAAATCTTTAAGTTTTTTAATATGGGCTCCATTAAAAGCATCCTTGTTGGAAGGTATTATTATTCGTTTCAGATCCGAAAGAAGCCCATCAATGAACCAAAAAGTAGAACTAGTTGTTTTACTGAATTATATGTTAGGATCCTGAAATAAGTCTAATTGTGTTGCACTTGATAAAATAATTAAAAGATATAATTAACGAACTCAAAAAGATTGATGTGACTTCTCTCTTCTACTGTTTCTATCGCTGTCTACGGCGAATTGTTTTCTTTATTTTCACCACAGGCAATAAAATTAGAAAACTCGTGAAATGAGATTAAAAGCAATAACTAAAATGGACCAACTAAAACAGATTGATGTAACTTCCGTTATTGTATGGATTACGGCTCATTACTGAAGACAGTAAGTGGACCCGTAGAAGTTTAGTTACTACGGAAATTTGGGGGATGATTGTTTCATGGACATTAGTGTCACATTTCCTATTTTTAGATCAAATATTTGCCACTGGAGTTAGTCAACAGTCAATGAATCAATCAATCAATCAGGATATTGCGTATTGATAAAAAATAACAAATTTGTCCATTTCTCCCATTAAATTTTATTGAGATACCTATTGAAAAGGGAGATAAACCTTACAAGATCTGTTTGAGAACCTAGGGCGGTCAAGATATAGAAATAGGCCGTTCGGTTTCTCCGCTTGCTAAAGTCACGTCCTTTCGTTCGAGTGGGATGTATTAATACTCGAACTCCCCTTCGCAAATATTATGCTGGGGAAAGAATAGACACTAGGTATTTCCGTCCTTGAGGCATTATTCCTCTTAAAGGTGCGTCCCTGGTTGTGGGGTGGAAGACAATAAAAATACCTCGTGTTTAGGGAATGTTACTTTCTAAGTTCTTGGTGGACTCCTTGTAACAGTTCAGTTTGAGTGGTCAGTAGCGGTCAGTTACAAGACTTAATTGTCAGACCCTATCCAACACGTTAATTAAAAATCCCCCCTTACCGGCCCACTGTTCACAGTGTATAATCAAAGATGGTTAATGGGAAGACCGAATAGGTATTACAACAGTTACGATGTATATTGCTGGGTTTTAGGTATTCCCTGGGACTATAAGTAAGGCCCGAACCATTTGATTTTCAGGGTGTGTGATTTTTAAAAAAAAATTGTATGACCCTGATTTTTGTCCAAATAATAACGTGACCGGCATCTGGAGTGAAAAAGATAAACCTGTCCACGGTCTTGCTATTGAAAAATAATGAATTTTCCAAAGAAATTTTCGTACTTCTGAAATATCTGGCCCCCATAAAATCCCACCCCCAGAGAATCAAAATGTCCGAACCTAAACGCTTGAGAGTTTTTTTTCTGATATTTTTCAGTTTTTACAGATTTAGCGATTTTGTTGTCAGCAGATCTATGCCATACAGTAACACCGGTAGTTTATACTAATATATAATAAATAATAACATATGTCCGAAGCAACATAAAAATAGAAGATGAGACATGAGTGTCTATGAGACAGTCATCACTCAAATGACCATCAAATTTCAACTTCCACAGCTCCCATTACCGCCTTCAATAATGAAATGCATCATAATGGAAGCTGTAAAAGCCCACTTTCTCCAAAGAAGCCATTGCCAAGTAGAGCGTAAACACACATTTTTTATATTGTCCTCGATGTTTGTAGTAATATTTTGGTTCACGAGATTGGCATATAGTCTTGTACCTAGTCTACCTGATGTATTCTCATATGTATTTACACACTTTCATGGTGGATTTTGTTTGAATTTAATTGCCTCGCTTTTTAGTGTAATTTTTAGCCTTTCGTACCTGCAAAATTTTTTACCATGGTAATTTGCACTTGTATGTCATTTTGGGATCTTACTGCTGCTGAGTGCTGTGGTATTACAAAGTATCAAACTCCGAATATTGATCGTTTCCGTTCCGTAACTACATTCATCAATACAGCGAAAAGAAACTGGAACTCCCCCTGGAGTTTGACAAAGTATGTTACCATTTTGTCCTATCTTATATCGCGTATGAATGTCTGAGCACAGATAGCTAAGAGGAAAAGGAAAGTTATTTTTAATGATCAACGATAAAAAGGTTTACCTTGTTTTCAAATGAAAAAAGTTATAAATTGAACCTTTAGAAACAATTGTTAAACTGAAACGTTTAGTTTGATTTCGAAGAACACCGGAATTGCACAATTCTTGAAAACAAAACAGGCGCAAAACCGATCCAATTAATGGCTTGTATCTCTACTGGTGTTTAGGTTTGGTAAGTTGTCCTTTTATTCTCCAGTAGAAATATTTTCCAGAGCAGATCTCTAAATATTCTTTTGTCAGTACTCGGACAAAGACAATAAATTTCAGAGATTCTTCACATTAGTGGCGTCACTTGTTGCAGTTATTTATGACAGTTTTCGTCAAAAATGAGCTTTAAATCTAGAAACCTGCCATTTTGCAAATATCTGTCACAGTTAAATTTACTGGTATATCAGTATACCAGACGTTGCAAGAATTAGGGTTCTCCATACCCAATACATCCTTTTTGTATTCTTTAAAAGACTGGTTGCATTTTGCTCCGATTGCGATATAAAATAAAACCCACAAGACTGTCCCAGGGCAAATCCCAGGTGGCGGATAGGGCAGGCCCTCTCCTTGGGGGGTTGCCAGGTTATAATAAGTAAAGCCTGGCCGTGGACGATAGTGGGTGACGTGTTTGAAGAGTGCCTTGCACGTAAAAGACCCCTTTTGAAATTTGGCAAAAAAAGATTAGGCTCATGCCCCTACAAAGACTAAATTTTCCATCCCTACCCATCACTCCCATTTTTAGTGGCAGTCAAAAATCGTTGATCTCACCCCTTTTTCGATATTTATAATTGTTGAAATTGTTCTCGTCCTGAATGAAATATTTGCCACTGGACGTTTAGCAACCATCAATCAATCAATCTATCAATCTATATAAGATATTTGGAGCTTATATTGGACAAATCCGGGGCATATATGCGTTTGTCTTTAACCTCCCCGTGTGTTTCCTCCAACCCTCCTTGATAATTTTCTTGGTGTTTTTCATGTGTTATAGGTAAAAAAATCATTAATTTCATCGTTTTCAAATTTAATGATTTCATACTAAGTTGATGATGAAACCCACAACCCTACTTACAAAATTGAAATGAACACCATAACCGAAAATCAAATACTCAATGCTTTTGATAGGGTCTTAATAGATATGAGTGGAAGGAATTCGAAGATACCAAAGGGGTAGACAGAAATCGTTAAATCGGAAGACAGACAAGACCATGGCCAACAAAATGAAACGAAAG
>JAULBM010327527.1:0-13199 GCA_032357055.1 Geukensia granosissima | reverse complement strand
CGTACGTACGTACGGACGTACGGACGTACAGGGGTAACACTTAATGCCCCCGACGCCTAAAGGCGGGGGCATAAAAAGTGCTTTACACAAAGTTAAATTTGGCTTTTAAATATTTACTATAAACTTATGAAAGATGTGGGTTGTGTTTTTCTGACATTTATGTCATATTCCTATATATTTTCATTTAAAAGGAAACCCATGTCCACCCTCTTGTAAATATTACCAGTAATCCTCTGTAGTGAATGTATAACACATAATAATGAATTTACAATAAAATATAATAGTATTAAGTTCAGATTAAATGTGGAATTGACTTTGATAATACTACAAACAACTGTAACACATGTTCAATATATTTGTTTGTCAAAGCAATTTGGTATCACAAAATCAATATTCTTTGCATTGTCATGTTTAGTCTCTGAGGTTTTAAAAATTATTCCAAAAATTAAAATCAGTTTTAGGAACTTTCCTGAATTTTGCATGATACCAGAAAATATATGATTAAGGGGTATATTTTTTACCTCCTAAAGGCCAAGCCCACATGGGTGACCAGTAAAAAATATCTTTTAACTATTTAAGTAAAAGCATACCAATGTTTCACTTTCTAGCTTAAATAAAAAATTTCATTATTTCTTGCACATCACAAATTTGGTTTTTGTCCAAATAATATGGTATAACATACATGTACAACTAGTCGAAGCAGCCACACAGCATACCCTCAAGATACTTGGTTTCGATTGTAACAGCTTTGATATAATCATCATCTCGAGTAAATTTACTATTTTTAACTGTTTTTGAGATAACTAGACATTTTAGAAATGGATAGATAAGGGAGGCAGAACCATTATACATATATGGTATAGGAGTGATGATTTGAACCATATTTATGAAAACTTGTAGTATTCAGAATGACTGAGTAGGGTTAACCTTACATAAACACAAAGAAGATGTCTTTTCATATTGATTAGGAATAAACATGGTCTAGGGATGGACATCTGTACCATTTTTGAGATGTTATGTAATTTTTAAAATGAGGAGGAGGACTGACCCCCAGAGATCCACATGAAACTTGTTTTTTTTCCTGCTGACTAAGAACATACATGGCTTATACACTCTTCTTTATTTTTGTGTATGGGAATGTATGTTGAAATGTATGACATATTTCCACCATTGTAATTTGTGATGTTCCCTTATTGTTATCTATGCATTCAGTCAGCCATGAACTTGAGCATTAGTCTGTGATTTTCTGACTAGAAAAAGTCACCCAAAACAATTTTTGGTCTAAAAAGGTCAGTAATATAAAGTTGTTTTTAAACAAAATACTAAGTTATAACAGCAACATATGATAATAATAAGTCATCCTTATCTTGTATTTGAGTATAATAAATAGAAGTTTTTGAAGCCATAAATAGAAACGATCTTACATAGATGCTTCCTGTCAAATATTGTTACGTTTGGCCAAGAAATTCAGAGGTGAAGATTTTTGTTTCCACCAATTAGAAACAACATGAAAGCCAGGTTTTTCATCCAATCAGAACGAAATGAGGAAACTCATAAAGGACCTTTTGAAGATGTTCCACATCAAATATTAATTCATTTGGCTAAACAGTTTCAGAAGAAAGATGTTTTTAATGAATCAGCCAATCAAAAACAAGGATATTTCAAGACGGCCATGTTTGTTTTTCCAATCCAGACAAAACGAGGAAATTTTACAAAGGACCTTGGGGGTTGAAAGTTTTTAACGTCCTACACAGCAAACTAATGCTCTCAGTCGGACTGCAATATAAAGGACCTTCCACAGATTCCCCAAATAAATATCAATCAACTTGGCCAAGCAGTTTCAGAGGAGATATGTATGAGCCAATCAGAAACAACAATTGTCCATTGCAGTCAAGTTTTTTGTCCAAACTGGATGAAATAAGGAACCTTTATAAAGGACCTTCTATAGATGCTCCACATCAAATATTAATCCATTTAGCCAAGTAGTTTCACAGGAAAAGACTTTTCAATAAACATTGTATCAGCCAATCAGAAACAAGAATCACCCATGGTGGCCATGTTTTGTCCAATCAGGACCTATCAACTCAATCAAGGAAATTTTGTAAAGGACCTTCAATAGATGTTTCCTGTCAAGTTTGGTTTCATTTAGACTTTAGGTTTCAGACGACTTTTTTTCTTTCTTTTTTTTTTCAGCCAATAAGAAACAAGAATTGCCTGTGACAGCCATATATAAGTCAGATCCAGATGAAATATTAATAAGAAACTTTGTAAAGGACCTCCCATAATGCCCATAGATGCCTCTTGTCAAGTTTGGTTCCATTTTGATAGTCAGATCTGGGAAATTTTGTTAAAGGACCTTCCACAAATGCTTCCAATAAAATTTGATTCCATTTGGACTAGCAGTTTCAGAGAAGAAGATGAAAATGTTAAAGTTTAATGACATATGGATAACGTATGAAAAGTGATGACAAAAGCTCACATGGCTTTGGCGAGGTGAGTTTTAAATCTAGGACTTCAAGGAAAAAGAAAAAAATGTGCCCTTACTTCACCTGTGCAGCTCATCCCCCCTTGGGGTGCTTTTCAATATTCTGAAACCTAAATTAATTAGCAAAGTTTCAGTTCCAAAGAGTTTACGAAGAGTAGAGTAACAAAGACTAAGGCTATCTGTGTATTCCTGCACCAATGGGGGGTATAAAAATTCAAAAACCTTCGACAAATTTTCCAACCATAGCCCAATCAGTGGTCTGTGGTTCTGGTTCCTGAGATTATCCTACATATTACTGACTGTATGTACAATGACCATTCCTTTAATTTTTGCTTTAAGTTAGCTAACCAGTTTTAGAAGAGTTGGTGAAAATGTTATGAGTTTATTACAAAAGTGATGAGTATAGCTCAACTGGGCTGAAGGCCAGGTGAGCTAAAAAGTGATTATTAAACCATGTGGAATGATTATCAACGCCATGTGCAGTTAAGCAGTACTTATAAGATTGACAACATCACTATTCAGTATTTGACAATATTTAGCAAAATCACTCCATTAAAGAATAAGAGAAACAAATCTTCACTGTTAACACATAGATAATAGTATTTTACTACAATCTCAAATGTCAAACCTTCACATTTCTGGCCAAGGCCTAGAAATTTGAATGTTTATTTATCTCAATTGCAGAAATAAGAATATACAATTATCAATGCTTAAAAAACAATACAAGATTCTCAATTGTTTTACAAACAAAGGCAAATCCTGCTTCCCTGTAAAATTTAACTGAACTTGCTACATACAACAAGACACTGCCACACAGGAAATTGAGAAAAAGTACTGTTTTGCATTATCATACAGGTAAATATTCTTAATCAGAATTTTTACCTCAATTCTACATGATACAAGATGACTTTAAGTATCAAGTAACCATTTTCCTGGCTTATCATCATATAGTTAATGATTAAACCTGATATAACTTGATAATAGTGTGAAAAACTTCTTCTTACAAAAAGCATTTCCACAATAATGAAAAGTTCCATTAAAAATAAAAGGCACTTCCCTGAATTGCTGTGTAAATCCTGATTTCCCATCAAATTTCTGTAAAATGGCCAATCCCTGGGTGCAAAAAAAATTTCCTTTGTCCCAACAAGCTCAATGAATGTGCACTTATCATTTCAACAATTATTTTCAACAATAGAATATTGTATCTACTTACCTTAATATTAGAAAACCAGAGGTTATTTTCATGTATTGTATACATGTATCTTTTGTGAATCAAACCACATGCGACCATTATAATCAGTCCCACTGTCAAATCTACATAAAGCCACACTGATGAAGAGTTGGTTTCAGTTTCATTATTAGATGGTGGTGGCTTCCCTTTTGCCTTTGACTGGTTTGATTTTCTTTTCCTTAATTCTGCCATTTTTTAACCTGAAAGACAAGAAATCACACATGAGCTTATAATGAAGAAAACTTCAACATAACTTGCTTAAAGTTTCTATTTACCGCATGTTACAATTCATGCTGTAATTAAAGTGTAGCTTTTATTAAACCCTAATCCAATATATTCTGAAAATTCTCTGTTTCAAATGATTCTGTTTAAAAAGAATGTTTAGGTGTCCAGCAGGAATTTCTAAATGATTTTTAAAACTTTTTACACCCCAGCTACTCATTTTATGAAAGCCACTTCATAATCTAAGAATTGTTAAAATCAGCCAATCAAAAACAAGAATTGTCCTTGGCAGCCATACTTGCCGTCTGATTGGGATCTTTCCAATTTGTAAAGGACCTTCCATAGATGCTTCCTATCAAGTTTTGATCCATTTGGTCTTGTAGTTTCTGAGAAGACTTTAGTAGTGTTAATTGAATTCGTTAACTTAAAAATAATCTAATAAAATGTATATCAAGTTTTAGGCATTTTTATGATCTTTCACTTGATTACAAATTAAAGAATATGTTGGGAAAAAGAGGCATTTAATCAAAGGAGAAAGTAAGATTCTGTTTAGGAAAATTGATTGTTTGAATATATAACAGAATAGGTGCAATGTTTTCCTTGCTTTTAACGAAAAATAAAATTATTAAAAATATTCTAATGCACTCGCTGATTTACTCTTTCTAAATATACAAGTTTTAAATATGACATATTTAAAGCCTAATGTCAAACTTGTTCGTAGTTCACATACCAAAAATTTCAAATCTCGTCATATTTTAAACAAAAAGTGATATATTACCCTACTTAAATCGTAAAAAATATTGATTAAAAGTTAGAATTTCCTAATAAAATTTATACCAATCAAACATATGCATTTCATAAATGTTCTATTGTAACATTTCTCTCAAACTTCTGCACAAGTTGACTATGTTTCAACAAAGAAAATGCTCAAAATTCCATTCGCGTACAGGTAACATGGAATGACGAGGATCATTAAATATTGACCTGAGTTACTTATCCCTGTGTTTTTAATCCCAGTTAAGACATACTCTCTCCATTAAATCTACTTTTGTAACTGTTTGGTCATGCTGTCAATCTTGTCAATTTTGAAAATGATTGTTGTCGGTATATTTTTAGCAAATTTATCATCGCTTGTTCTACATGTACATGTATAATGTAACAGTGATTTTAATTTTATTAGAAATTTTATAATAAATGATAAAATGTAGGTTACCATGTTAACATGAAAGAAACAACTTTAAGTGATTAAAACCATTGTGGCTGGAACTGAAAGGAAAGTTTGTTTCACTAGTTTGTCATCCTTAAAATACATTCTAAAATTCAAAAGGTAAAGGAAAATTGCCTTCCATGTTGTGACTTCATGTTTTCCCTAATAGAAAAATGTAAATATTTGACGAACACATTTAAAGCGGACAATAAGAACTAAGAAGTCTTATAGGACAGACATACTGGTACGCCAAAACCATATTTTTAAAATTTCTGCAAGTCCCACCATAGTAAAATACATAAAACATAAAATTTTGGTGATTCCAAGACGAGTTGAAAGTATCACTGACACTGGGGCTATAGCTTTGGTCATGATAGGATTCTACTGAAAAAGAAGTTAAATAAGAATAAGGGTGAACCTGTAGACTGATTTTCTGTTTTAGAGTGACGAGCAGAAGTATAGAACACAGAATTTAACATGCATATACATGTACAATGTGTTGACCGAAAAAAATCGGATCTCCTGTACTTGGCGATCACAATACATGTATACATGTATTGTTAACAATACATGTATATTAAGTTTGTACATGTATTGCTATATGTATTGTCCATGTATTGTTACCTGTAATTAAATTAGTGATTAGAATGTATTGTGGTTCTATTTCTTTATGTATTGTTTAAGTCTCCTCTATTTATTTATTTAAATGTTGATTATGAAATATGGTTGCATTTAAAGATATAAAGTAAAGATTCGCATAATAAAAGTATAAGAACAAAGAGTTCATTACACATTTTTATTGAAGCACTATAATATGATATATTTTACATATTCAAATGTTCATATACACAGGCATTTATTAAAGATAGTCTTAAATCTTCAGTTGTCCTTGTTTTTATTTGACCATACCCAGACTCTTTCAGTATTTCAACAGTGTCTGCCTTTTCTGTTAATTTAATTTTCATCTCATCTTTTTTCGTCTGCATAATATATTTGATGGTGGATCCAATAGAAAACGCCCTCATAGCTGTTTGGTCATTAGCTGTTTGTTGTCGATGTGTATTGTGTTTCTCTGTCATTTGTCTTTTTCTGTACTGGTACTGGCTTTCAGTGCTGCGTCTTTTCTTCATGACATTGTGGCCATTAGTCTCTGTTGATGGCATTCGTACTGCTTTAGCGCTGTCATATGTGGCTGAATGTTGCTTCCATATTACTGTTGCCGCATCCTTTGCTTGTGTTAAACTTTTTAATGAGCCATTTTCTATGAGTTTTACATATTCAGTTGCCCAAGTGGGTGAGTCAGTTTCTGTTGCTTGTTCCATGCAGTAAGCAAGTTTTCTGTTTCTAGTAAGTTAATTTCTTGTGATTTCTTTTTTTAACATATCTACTGTAATTGGTTCGAAGGGTTTTATGTTGTCAGCAATATCAGATTCATCAAGTTGCTGTCTTGTCCAGTCAGTGAAGTAATTGTGTTTGTTTCTTGTTGTTATAATTTTATCTAAGACTGACAGTTGAGATGAAAAATCAGGAAAAAGAGGATCTTTGCTTAAGTTTTGTTGTATTAGCACTATGACAATATTTTATTTTCATGTCTTATATAGGCTATCTGACAATACTGAACAGTGTTCAGTCTTAAATAAAATAATTAATTACTTTGATGTTTTAATCAGTCTAAATTAAATTGTGTTTAATTAAAATTATTGTCTCTCTTTGAAGTTTAAAATTATTTGTTAACCCCTTTGATTTGTTGAAATCAAAGACTGCACATTTTGTTTTCCCTAAAATTTTACTAAGATAAACACAAGCCTTCTTGAGAAATTTGGCTGATAAATAGAAGAACATGGTCAAATTTTTCATTATTCAGTTCATCATAGCAATAAATATAATTAAAATACTGTGCAGAGTGTCTTATCTTTATTGCAATTAACTACTCTTAATTATTATTTCAAATCAATTCATTGTGACACATCCTTTCATTTTTATACATTAATCCCTTACAAAAACAAAAGTCATCAACACATTGTTAATCAAACCATATAATCAAGCCATAAAATTACAATACATGTACAAACTTAATATACATGTATTGTTAACAATACATGTATACATGTATTGTGATGATCCAAAAAATCTATATATTAAAAATGAAGCGAACGAAGTTCTGAGACTGTCATGATTGTGCACGAGGATATTTATGTGGCAAAGAAGATCACTCCATAACATGATTGCCCTTTTTGTTGGACTACACGTGTACCTGATTTTTTTGAAGTGAAGAGCCCAAATAAAACTTCCTAAAACTGAAAATCAATCCAAATCCAACAAGAGTTATCCTCCATTCAAAACATACGAAAAAGCCAGAGAGACTCCCGCGAAATTTTTGAAACGAAAAAAATGTCGCTGGCAAGTACCTTTGGGGAAACAATTCGGTAAAATCTTAGAGTTATCGAACTTTGTATGGAGATTTCAACATAACCAAATTCTAAATTGTTGCAATTCGTCTAGCCGTTTTTCTTAACTTCAACTTGGCAAATACCATGTATACACCGCATTGTATATGTCTTCTTCTATTTTTCTTCTTCTTCTTCTTTGGTTCTGGGAACTTTGGTTTCGGAAAAACTTCAACTGGTTGAAGGTTACTTTCTGTTGCATGCCTGGCCTGTTATATACATCCCTTCCTGGGTAAACAAAATTTTACAAATATTTTCATAGTTTATAATATTTTACTTATTTCCATATTTTTTTAATTATTTTATATTTTTATTATTATATTTAAGATTAAAAATGTATAATTGGTTAAGGTTAGTGAAGAAATACTGTATGAAGATTCTCAGATGTGAGATTCTCCTTGAATAATTCAACTGTAGGACTAGTAGTGTTTATTCAAGTCTGTTATAGTTCTGCAGAAAAATGAATATTCGAAGGAATCGTTTTTTGCACTGAAGTCAATAATAATAAATACTTTATTTATAAAGAGTTGCTACAGTTAGTTACAAATGCTAATGCAATATATAAATATTAAACAATAAAAAAAAAAAACAATATAATCAAAATGAAATTAGATAACATATACACCAAAACGAAACACTAGTTCTTGTTTTGTTGTTGAAATGGGTAATCGGAATATCTACTCTTGAATGTATGTTAGTTCTTGGAATATATTATTTCCGGTGAAATATTGTGCCATAAAACGGCACCCGAGTATTAAATGTTCTTTCCATAAAATCTGTTTTCGAGTATGGAATAAACAGTTTGTCAGTTTTAGCTGATCGTTAGGAACAATTTGTTAATTCCGAACATTTTCTACACTTTTCACTTAAATAATTATGTGATAAATTATTGGTACATTTATACATCAAAACTCCCTTATGTTATGCTATCGTGTTTTGAAACGTTAGCCAACTTAATGTATCACACGGTTTTCCTAAAATAATTCTTGCTGATCTTATTTGTAATTTTGATTCTTTTTCAATATTTTTATAGGTGGTTTCAGCCCACAGTACAACAATTGTCAAAAAGTGGAAGTATATAAACACTGTAAAACATACATAATCCTTGATACGGAACATAAAGTTTTAGACAAGCAAGTAAGCCTAATCTTGAAGATACGATAGAACAAATATTTTCAATTTGTTGTAGTCAAGATAACGAATTGTAAATTTGCACACCAAGGAGTTTTTCACAAGTGACTTCTTCTAATAAATTGTAATCATATATAACATTCAAAGCGGCGTTTAATGTAATTAGCTTTCTATTCGAACTGACTAACATAGAACAAGACTTTTTCGTGTTTATAAACATATCATTATCATAGCACCATACATTTAATTTAATCATGTCATCATTAAGTTTACTACAGATATCTGGTACCGTGCAAGACTAATAATGAAGTGTTGTATCATCTGCATACAAGTCAGATGTCGGGTGTTCGAAATCCAGTAGGAGGTCATTTATATTTAACAGGAACAGCAAAGGATCTAGGATGCTTCCCTGTGGCACTCCAAATTCAATGGGGTTTTTTCAGAAGATAAATGATTATACAACCCGACCTTTTTGAAACCGACATGATAAATAAGATGTTAACCATGCATTTTAAAGAAAGCCTTTCCAGTCCGTACATCTTAAGTTTAGCAGAGACATATAATGTATTATATTTCTCTGAGTTTAGATAATAATTTGGAATGATTTAAAATGTCAAATGCTTTTTTAAAGGATAGAAAAGTACCCCAGTATAATTCCCTCTATCCATCTTACTTAATAATTCGTCAATTAGTTTATTGAGTGCGGTATGACAAGAATGCCTTGATCGAAATCCTGACTGATTTTTGTAAATCAAGTTGTGTTTAAACAGATATTCATATCGTTGGGAGTATACAAACTTTTCAAAACGTTTTGACAATGTGGGAAGTACCGAAATATGTCTGTAGTTGTTCATATCTAAAACATCTCCTGCTTTATAAACAAGAGTTACTTGAGCATATTTAAACCTAGATGGAAAATGACCCGAACAAAGACTCAAGTTATATATATGAGCAAGAGATTCAAATGTAACTGGTGCACTAATCTTAATGTTAGGACCTACATCATCTAGGCCGGTTGATTTGTTTATATCTTATTTAAACAGTTTTGTATAAGTACCAAAAGGTGTTACAGAAAGAAAATCAAACTCAGCATTAACGACATCTTTACTCTTGTAACTCTGGTGAATAAAAACGAGTTTTAGGATTGCTGATAATTGAGTCAGCAACAGAAGAAAAGTGAGTATTAAAATGCTCACATATTTCTTCTTGATCACTTGTTTCAATACTGTCGAATTTAATGCGATATATTTGGTGATTTGTTTCCGATTTTAATTTCTTTATGTTTTCAGTGTTCACTTGTACTTTTACCCAATGCCATTGCGTGAGAAAAAAATAATATTTTGATTCTCTTGGTTTACTTTCATTAATTTGTTACGGTAAAATTTATAATTTACGAAATCTTTTCTTTGGTGGAAATATCCCGCTTTGAACGTTATTAAGTTGTTTAAAAGTACAATGCATATTGGATATGAGGAATTGGACAAGTTTGTTTAACTTGTGTCTGATCCGTTTTGCTGTAATTGAGCAAATAAAATATCTTTAAACTAAGGAATTGGAAAGTTTGTCGTTAGTGATCTTGTATAACATTGTCAGTCTAGTTTTTAGTCTACGTTCTTGTATAGTGTCAGCCAATTTTCAATTTCACTGCTGTTGTCATGATATCAGTGACAGGCATATCGTGTTGCACGTCTTTGGACCATGTAATTAGAAAATATTTTTTTTTTGTATTGGGGTTCCAGGCGAGCTTCAAGTTAAGGTCCGACAAGAGACTGATATGCACGGTCTTTTATTAGTTTTGAATTTATTTTGAGTAATGATATATTAATTGCCTTCGATCGGTTGTTTGGGTGCTATTTTGATTCTATTTGAGATCAGATGATAGTGTAACCCCTATATATTTTGCGTTTTTGAATGTTTCTAAAATTTTGCCATGTATTATATAGATAAACTGTTCTGTGTGGCGTTTTGTTGTTACTCGTAGTATGTTGCATTTATTAGGATGGAATTCCAAGAGCCATTCTTGCTGCAACCTAAACGCAGATTCCAGGTACTGTGGTTGGTTGTTTGTGTAGACAAGAAACAGAATCAGTCCCAGGACAGTGCCTTGGGCTACTCCTGTGGTAATTCCAAATTTATCTAAGGTGGTATTTTCCAGATGGACGGTTTGTGTTCTGTTTGAAAGAAAAGACGTTTTCCATAGCGTAGCTTGTTCTGATAATATTTAAGTTTATATATTAGTCTCTTGTATGGAAACTTGTCGAATGCTTTGGCAAAATTCACTATTATTTAATCAGTTAAAATGTTTTTATCGTTATTTTGTGTAAGTTCAGGTTTCAGTGAGATGATCTGAGACTCGCATGATATTGGCTCGAAAATCATGTTGTAGTTCGTACAAGATGTTTTAGATTCTAGGTGTTTTATCATATTGATGGCCATTATGTGATCCATTAATTTACATAATATGCATGCTTGTGAAATAGGTCGATAATTCCCTGGGTTGTGTTTGTCTCCTTTTTGAAAACTGATGATACATTTGCGTGGTTCCAATGTTCTGGGACTTTACCTTTCTCTGGTGATTTGTTAAATATGATGGTAAGTTAGTCCGAACAGGTGATGACAATCTACTAGTGATTTTGTCTGGTCCGGTCTTTTTTTTTTTGGGGGGGGGGGGGATTTATATTATTGACTAGTTTGAGTACCCCTGCTTTGGTGATGGTGATGTTTATTTAAGGATGTGGACTGGGACCTTTGTCTGGAATGGTTGTATTTGCTTCTGATGTGAATACTGATTGAAATTGTTTGTATGAAATGTCAGCTTGTACTTAGTTTATGCCTTCTCTTCGTTATGGTGCAATGTCTGTATTTTCATTTTTCTGACTTTTCATATATGAAAATAAGTTTTTTGGTTATTGCTGAACTTAATTGTGTTGGTCTGGTTTTCGGATATCTATGTCAAAGATCATATTTTCAACATTTGTTACTGAGTTCTAATTGTAGTTTTATTTTAATACGTTGAAATTCTAATTTTTAGTTTGGATCTTTTAATTTTTTCTGTATACAGTTTGTTCTTCTTGTTTATCAGTTTCTTCAGGTCTTTGTTAATCCATGGTAGGCTTGTTTTGTTACCAATCTCTTTCTTTGGGATGTTTATTTTTTGGCGGAATTAGGAGTTTCTTCTTTGAAATAAGTCCATGTTTCTTCAACATTCATCTTGTCTTTTATGTTTGTGAGATCAGCACATAATTCCAAGTCTGCCTTTTTGTAACGATAAACAATATGTGGTGTTTTTTTTACATTTTGGGGTGTTTGATTAATTTCAGTAAATAGTACAGTCATGATGGTGGTAAAGTTTCAGTTCTGTTTGCCAATGCTGGATTAGCAGTAATCATCTGATCGAATATTCTGTTGTTTCGTGTTGGTTTTACGTGGATTTGTGCTAGGTTATTATCATTTAGCATGTCTATAAAGTCTTTGTGTAATTTTGCATCAGATTGTCCTGGGATTGTCCAGTCTATGATACCAAGATTGAAATCACCATTTAGCCTGATGTTAGACTTATTGCATAGTCTACCAAGTGAGGCATTCTTGACTACCATCACACAAAAATCATAAAAATAGTTAGTCTTCTAGTGAAACATTGTCTCCAATGACGATCGAGGTCCTGTCAAAAAGACACTTTTACTGGACTTCCGGGAAAGCTTTGTTAGCAATGTATTGAAGGAACATATGCCGCCATATATCAAATTATTCTTAAAACTGATCAAACATTAATTCAAATTCATCCAAATATCTTTCAAATATAATTTCAGTTATTGAAATTCATCAATTTTTCTTGAAAATAAAGCAAACTGAATGGGACTTTTCGCACAATTTTTGTGTTTTAACTACCAAGGTGAAGTTGTTTTTTTGACATCTGGACAAAATAATTGGAACTTGAGACATATGATACCAAATTTAGGATAAATTTGTTTGCTGCGTTCTTATTTAGGCAGCACTGAGAAGCGGTTTTCATCAGCAGCGATATGTCTGAATAAAGGGATTGTCAAACATTCAGTATCGAATTCAAAAGAAAATGTGAATTGACAGTTAAGACCAAGGGAAATACAACCAATATTTGTACAAATATGTCGACAAACTTTGCAGTTTTTAGCTAATACTCGACATATATAGCAAAAAAATTCCGCTCAAACCACTGCTAGGGGCCGTTTTGAACTTACAATTAGGTGCGAGTTTTTACTCCGTGTTGAAGGCTTTACTGTGTCTTTGAGATGAAGGCGCTGTTCCTTTGCTTGGAATTTTCTTGTACATATGAGATTTTTGTGTCATGAATATTTACTCCATATATATGCTTGGAATTTTCTTGTACATATGAGATTTTTGTGTCATGAATATTTACTCCATATATATATATATATATATATATATATATAAACGTCTGAAAATTAACCTAACAGTGTTAGGGATGAATTTTGTACC
>JAULBM010327516.1:0-13200 GCA_032357055.1 Geukensia granosissima | reverse complement strand
GCAATCATATGAAATTGCAAACATGCAGACAGTGTAACAAAAAAATTCCAAGTTTGCCAGGTGAGTGATTACAGGCTTAGTGGAGCCTCTGGTTGTTATACTTATGTATAATTTGTCCTAAGTTTTTCAAAGGGCAAAGAAATTTTAATGTAAGTCTCATATAATGTGCATATGATTAGTAGAGAATACATCCCAAACAAGAAAAAATAGAAAAATATTTCATATTCTGTGATGAAGTAGAATAAAGTAATTATGAATTTGTTAAAAAACAAGTTTCCTAAAATTTTTACATTGTATATTATAGCATTAAATACTCATAAAAATTCAATACTCAAAACCTGTCATGATTTCCAAAAGATTTGAAACCATTTTTCAGCTCTGACAAGTGTTTTACACAGCACATACAAAATATTATTTCTGGACAAGAAACCAACATGTAACTGCATTAATGGTTTCATTTTCGTTTAGTTTATGGTTTTGCATGTTAAGTTTGTTCCATTATAATCACCAATCAGTTTATTCCAATATCTTTGTATTCCACATATTTATGTTATTATTAATGGCTGAAGTAGCTCGTTTGAGTAAAACATTCCAGTGTTACATTATAATCATTGTGTCACAAGTTTTGTTTATGGTTTTGTTTTTTGGGTTTGGAGTTGTTATTGTTCAAGTAGAATTAGGATTTATCGGTTTATTGTGAAAGCATTTAATTTATATTATAGTCGGGTGACTTTTTTGTTTGGACATTGGTAGTGTTGGCATTTTGAATGAGACAAACTATCCCCCAGAATCCCAAGTCATTTTCCAATGAAAGGCCTGAAGAATTATTTACGATGTTTAAAGTTTTGTTGTCTACTATGACAGTACAATCATTTTTTATATACTTAGTAAAAACATCTCATTCCAGAAAATATCTGACATCCGCCAGCAGAGTTTTATTTTGTAAACTTCCCCAAAAAATAATTAAGACTGGAATAGAATTATACATGCAAGTGTTTTTGCTGTTTCAAAATGAATTATTTTTAGAGAATTGAGCATTTTAAAATGAATATTCAGTGTAATTGACATTGCCAAACCAACTGTCTTACCTTTGCTTACAATTTCAAATGAGCTACTGCTGGCTTACATATATATGCATGGAAATTTATTCATATTATATTTATATCTCCATTACCTCATATATTATTACTATATGTCATTATGTTGATTTATTATGATTTTTAGAGTCTCATTTGGTTGTACTTTTCTTATTGTTTAAGTACAAAAATAAATCATACAATATTATTTTTGGATAATTTTTCCCCTGATAAGATATTGATTCTAGATTTATGTTGAAAAGGCAGCAAAAACTTTTAATTTCTGTTCCTGATACACATAATCACAGCAGATTTTGTTGAAAACTTCATTATATAGCTTGATTTTTTTTCAGACAAGACTTAAAACAGCAAAAACTTGCCTTTAAAAATTTAGACAAAACAGAATCTTACATTGTTAAAACATTGATTATCATATTTTTTACTATTATGAGAGTGGAATCTTCAACATGAAAGGACAATATACATTAAGTCCCCTTTTTGGCCCACATAAATAAAAGTTGAACGGTGGTTTTGCAGTATGGCCTATCTTGATGTAAAATAATGAGCCTTCACACTATACCACAGGTTTTGAATTATCATTTGTTTTTGACATCACACTGATGTCACTAAAAGGACCCAATATGTCTTATTTGTTAAAAATTAATGTTTGGAGTTTTTCCTTCAATCTAAATATTTCTGACAATATAGAACGCCACAATTTTTTGGCCTGCTGGTACAGTATGTAAAGATCTACATTCAGTGTCAATATCATGTTGGTCTACATTGTGGGAGATAAATATAAATGTGATTTTTTAAGAGAGTTGATCATTGATAAATGAATATTCAATGTAATTGAGATTGCCAACCCAACTGTCTTATCTTTATTTCACTTTCAAATGAGCTACTGCTGGCCTACATATATGCATGGAAATTTATTCATATATTTATATCTCCATTACCTCATGTATGGTTATTATTATAATATGTCATTATGTTGATTTATTATGATTTTTAGAGTCTCATTTGGTTGTACTTTTCTTATTGTTTAAGTACAAAAATAAATCATACCATATTTTAGGGATAATTTTATAACCAGATAAGATAAACTAAATTGATTCTAGATTTATGTTGAAAAGGCAGCAAAAACTTTTAATTTCTGTTCCTGATACACATAATCACAGCAGACTTTGTTGACAACTTCATTATATAGCTTGATTTATTTCAGATAAGACTTAAAACAGCAAAACTTGCCTTTAAGAATTTAGACAAAACAAAATCTTACATTGTTAAAACATTGACTATCATATTTTTTCCACTATTATGAGAGTTGGATCTTCAACATGAAAGGACAAGGTACATTAAGTCCCCTTTTTGGCCCACAAAAATAAAAGTTGAACGGTGGTTTTGCAGTATGGCCTATCTTGATGTAAAATAATGAAACTTCACACTATACGACAGGTTTTGAATTATCATTTGTTTTTAACATCACGCTGATGTCACTAAAAGGACATAATATGTCTTATTTGTTAAAAATTAACAAATAAGTACAAAATTTGGAGTTTTTCCTTCAATCTAAAAATTTCTGACAATATAGATTGCCACAATTTTTTGGCCTGCTGGTACAATATGTAAAGATCTACATTCAGTATCAATATTGGTCTACATTGTGGGAGATAATTATTGTAGCCATAAACATACAAAAAAATAGGCAAAATTTTGGGAGTTTTGAAAGAATTGCTGTTTTTGCCATTAAATATGATGTAATTATGATGTCAGAAACATTTAAATAGGCATTTTTGAATTAGTTTTGCACAAAATCATTATTTAACTTCATTTTTTTAAATGGGGAAATTAAATGCAAGTTAAACTTTATTTTTACATTGAATAATGGCCCAAATATGGGCCTTAAGGTACCTTGTATTTTGAATTATCAAATACATCAATTGTAGAAAATATGTTTATCAATGGTTAACAATGATGATGCTCTAATTACTCTCTATTTAAGCAATTTGTATTCTTGAGAACAATTCAGTAAGATTTTTACAGTCATAATGAGACTCATATTTAGTGCAATATAACAAATCAAAGGTTGTTAATCGTGTATTACATGAATAATATTTGTTAGTTAATAGTCCCATATATGTTTACTTAACCTAATGCAGAGCATGAAGAAATACCTTATATAGGGAAATTTTCACAGGTGTCTGATTTTTTGCTATGTTAGCAGTTGATATTTTACTGCGAAATTTACTTTACACAAAAATTCTACTGCTTATATAACTCTATATAAAATGATACTTAATTGCAAATTATAAATCAGCAAATATAATACTTATGTATTTGACAACAAAACTGTGAACAACATCAGACACAAAAAGAACCATGTGTACATCGTTCCTCCTATTTCTTTTGCAGGCACAAAATTGTAATAAACTTTTTCTGTTGATAAGTATTAGCATTAAAGCTATATTTTGATGTAGTGTGTATTAAAATGAAATAAAATAATTGTTATTTAACTTTTGATGAAATCTATATACTTGTTTTGCTGGACTTATCCTTAAGTTGCAGGATTTTTAAAATTGAAGTCCCTTACATGTATTATTGATTGTACCCTTCTTTTTGAAAAATAACTGTCATATAATAACTAATATTTGTAAAATAATGAAGTTTTCATTAATTTGGTAACTACATTGGATTGTAGTTTTCAATATTACATGTATAAAAGTAACATGTATCATTATACCTATTTATAAAATACCAATCTTTTTCCATAGTATGGAAAGGTGTAGTAAATCGTCGTCTATCGCTTGTTACTTGCCAAATTAGATTTAAAATCTCTTTTGTCTTCCCAAGGTCTGTTCATGTCTTTCATTATGAATTTGATTGTTATTCTTGCCTCTTAATATATAAATTTTATTACTTTTGTTGATTAAATAAATAAAAAAGAGGAGTAAAATTAAATAATCTAAGTAATTCTAAATAATAGTTGCTTTGTTAAATTCTATTTTCTTAAGACATATATGTAGATTTTTAAAAACATATAAAACAACATAATTATCTAACCCATGTCATCTGTTTGAATGTTTGTAAATTGTAAAATTTTTGTAAAATAGATTTTTTAAGTTGTAGATATTAGATTTTTACTTTTTTTGTTTTTGGTGCTATAAGATTTTGATAAATATAATATTTTAAAGAAAATTATTTGGTAGGTAAATTGTACTGGATGAAAAATATTATAGTAATAGATCACAATTTATGACGATGTGTTAATTGAACACTAAGTCTTTAAAAAGCAGAGGTCTATAATATGGTTAAAGATAAATTACACATAATCTTTAAAAAGCAGAGGTCTATAATATGGTTAAAGATAAATTAGAGATAAATTACTTATAATGTAAAATTCATATTTGACAAATGTGCTATTGAGGAGAACAATCTAATAAAAATTTAAAAATCATACTTGCTTCTATTTTATTGATATTGTCATAGAGGAAGATCCTAATAAACTCCATTTGACTTACAGTTCTGATGATTAAGTCAGTGTTGATCCTACTTTCAAATGTGTAATTACTCAGAAGACGCATTTGATCATATTTTGTTCTTTATCTGTGACGTTAAAATGGGAACAAATGTCATATCTGATTTTATTCAGATTGAAGAAATTTTTTTTTTGTTTTCTTCTACCCTTTATTTTCTTTATTTACAGAAATTAGTTGAAGTTGCAAATTATTACAAATAATTTCTCATTATATTTTCTTAAATGCAACATCTTTGAAAATTTTGAAAATATACAGGAAGCAAAACAAAATGAGACAATAAATTTCAGAAATTCAGTTTTAAAATTCAAAAGAAAATTTTTGTGTTGTATAAAGTATTTGGCATTTCTTGAGGGTTCTTTTTTGTTCATTTACATAAATAAATAATGAATGCAGATTAAATTTTCTCTGCCATATTTTCAGATTTTACAGTAATGCATGTAAAATTTTTGGTGATGAATGTTTCTAGTTTGAGCTTGAATAAATGTATTAGGTCATGAATTGATTTTATGAACTTGTGGAAGGATAAGCTTAGAACATTCACGCAATGTAGTTCTTTTTTACTTGACTGCAGTCATTTTACATTGACAGTGTCAAGGAATTTTTGTTTGCATTCAACCTTTAATCATTAGTCAGTTTAAAATAACCTTAAAAGTAATAAACAATCTGATTATAATTCTGCATCCTACCCTGTTTCATTTCCTAGGAAGTACTGTATTAGTAGAGAATTAAGAACAAATGAATTCAAACTATGTTAATGCATAAATTAATGATATATATAACTTATTATTTTTGGCATGATAATTGTTTTACATAAAATTAATTGTGATTTAGAGAAGGTATTTTCATAAAGCATAGTGATTATTTCTTTTGAGAAAATTTTTCTTATATTATTCTGGTTTACAGTCTGTATAATTTCTGTAGTTATACCAGTTTATTATCCATTAAAATTATATCATTGTTATTGTGTTTTTTGTATGATTTTATTTATAGTGTAGTTTCCTGCCGTTTGGACAAAATCAGGTTTGAAAATCATATTTGAACTGACTCAGTTAGCAATGGTATATATTAAATATTAACAAGCTGAAAAAAAAATTAAGATGCAACTACAACCGTCTAAGTTCTCATTTACTGCAGCTATATTGAATATTTAATATTTATACTAAGGCAAAATATGAATACACAAAACCACAAATGACAAAAATATTGGGTTTCAATTGGTTTTTATGGAAATAGATCTCATAGTCTTCCAGGAAAGGAGTAGGAACGTTAAGCCCCATATTTGGCCCACATTTTAGATTTTGTGACACAATAATAAGTTGTTGTGAAAATGTTGTTTAATAATTGTCTTTTTATAATTCATAACTTTTTCTTGTATACTTTCCATCATTACGACAAAATGAAATTGTATATTTGACTATTTTGATAAGAATTTAACATTTCGGTAAAAATACTAAATTTTTGGAGGTGTTTTGTTAAAAAAAAGGTATAATCGCACAAAAACATCACAAAGATATTTTCAACAAACATTTGTACTTGATAGATCTTTAATTGTGCAAAGTTTAGTTGTGATGTTTTCGTGCGATCTGTATTAAAATCGACAAAATAGCATCAAATATTGCGTTAAATTAATTAAATTCTTAGTATTTTCACATTTAAAGCATTTTCTATGAGTCATGTGACCATTGTAGAACTAATTGAACTAAAAAATATGTTGGATTTTCTTTTTATAGACATTATTCAATGCAAAAAATATAAGATAATAGATAATAGCCAATTTTCATTTTTTAGCCAAATTCTTGGGCCAAAAATGGGCCTTAACGACCCTCGTCCTTTGTCAAAGTTAAAATTGCCATATTGTTTAATATAAAACTCTGTTTGTTTGTAATATATCATTATTTATGGTTCAAGGAATTTTACTAAAGTTGTAATTGCCATACATTTTAATCTCAACACTCCCCATTTATCAATTTTTAATGTGATTTTGTCAGTGTGTGGTTACCAAGTACATTTTCAAAAGATAACAAAACTGAGACAATTTCAGAAAATTTACAAAAGTTGGAATGGCCCCATTCATTAATCTTAAAACTACATATGATTGCAACTTGTCTACTATTCTATTTTGGTTCGTAAGTACTTTTTTCAACGGATAACAGGTCTGAGACACACCCTGGAAATTTACCAAAGTTGAAATTCTTATCTTTTTTCAATCTCAATTCTCACTAAGTTTGCTAATAATCTTCTGATTTTATTTGTGTGTGGATGCTTGGAACTTTTCCAAAAGGTAGCAGGTCTGAGAAACTTCAAGAAGTTTTCGAAAGTTGGAAGTTCCAAATTTCTAAATCCATAGACTATTAATTACAATTCACCTTTTATTCTGGTAGTGTTTGATTGCCAAGAACTTTTTTCAAAAGGTCAAAGTGATTCCAGGAAATTTACCACCTTATATTTTAATCTTAAATATTGACATGATTGCAATTAGCCTTCTATTTTTTTCTCTCTGTTTGTTAGGTCACTCTCATAAAGATAACTGGTCTGAGTGTTTTCTAGGTTGACAAATGTTAGAATTGCCATCCATGCAGCTTGTAAAAAGTTTTAAGTTATCTAGTAAAGTTTTTTTCGAAAAAATGTTTAAAATGAAAGTTGGATATCCTTTCACAGAATTTCATATAAATTGTAACAAGTTTGATTGCTTCTAATAATCTTCTAGTGTGAACACATACATAGTTTCTAATGGCATTTTATAAACACTAACAATAAAAGGTTCTTTAGAGTATCAGGTTTATTTTCTGATTCGTGAAAAGGTCGAGATATTTCGGTAGTTGCGCAGTTTTCATTGGCTTTCTTACTAGGACAGTACGTTTAATAGTGCATTACTTATAAGGATGTTAAATGTAAAATGTAACTTAGGTGCAGTAATGAATTAGTGTGATAATTTGTCTTGGCTTGATGGCTAAAACCACAAAAAAAAAAAAACAGCAGTACCTTGCACTTTCATAACCCATGTTTCAAAGTGTGAAATGAAATATTGTATTTTCTTAATAAATCAAAACTTCTTCCTGAAAATTAAGAGGTTATTCACTTTGTCGTCATATAACACATATAATTATTTCTTTCTTATATCAAATAGGACAGACAAAACGTTTTTTAAAAAAAATGAAAGATACCTTTTCACTCAAAAAAAAAGATAATTACTGATTATTACATGTCAGTTTCCATATTAACCCAGCAATTGTCCAGAGGCCTCAATATCAGTCGTCTCAAATTATTTTTGTCAACTTAAAAAAAATAAAGAAATGATTTTATATGTTTATATTTATTTTACATTATTTAAGTCAATTTCGGTCCATTTCGGTTACCTTTATAATAAATAGTGGATTTTACATTTGCTAGTCGAATGAGTTTATTTTAAAGATAAAAGATATGCCAATACTTCCCACTTTAATTTCAGTAAAAGATAAATTTGCTTTTGTGAAAATTAATTGGATAATTTTGCATTATTAATAAACGGAAATTATTTCTTTCCCTTAATCTTGACAGGTCAATTCAAAGGCAGGATCGAGACACATAATCAAGCCGATGAAGCATTCATTCGATTTTCTCTTCGGTCGTTTCTTCAACATCCATATGAGCACATGTTAAAAATAGCCGCATATCACACTGAATGTAGAAATATTTGCAAAAGTCAACTACTTTATGCTTACGGAAGTCACTTTATTGACATACGCATTTTCTTGGAATGTTTCATTTGAGTGGACCGCATATACGAATTGCACCCTTTACATGTTATTAACAGACTTCCATAAAATGGATAGACAGACAACTGTAATTTTTCGACGATAGTTTAAAAACCAAGCTGTTAATGGTGAGAAGCGAAAAAAGGCAAAGCAGACTGATCATTGGAAGTTCTAGTTTTGGAAGTATGATCGTGAGAAATGTACAACAAAATTTTCTAATGGTGTTTTTCGCAAATAAACTCGGTAGCTAAATGTTTCCATAATTCATAGGAACTGATATGGACCAAAGCAGAAAAAATAAAAAAAAATAAATACATGCTGGTATTAGAAACAATTTATACTAACTATAGACCAAATACATGAATTCCATTACAGCTGCGATTTCAGCAATAAAAGTCGATCAGGTTTAATCTTGTAAATTTCATAAATAGATCTAGTGAATATTTTCCATTTTAGACATGAAAAAGATACCTCTAACTTTTTAATCTGTGATCAATGTTAATAAAATGAACGTTAGAGCAGTTGTAGGGCAATAAAATGTATTTAAAACACAATTCCAAAATACTGAATATCTGAAATTCAAGAACAAAATATTATACAATTAATGAATAATACAATAATTAACATAATTGTTTTTCTTTTTTCCCATTTTCGGGTTTTGCTGTAATAACAACTTCTTATATTTTATTGCTCTTTTAGTTTTTGCTAGCTTTCTCAATATGCATGTTTTTTTCTGAGAATTTCCCTAAACATATCCCCTACATGTTTAATAATAAGAACCTACTGGAGAAACAAATTGAGATTCATAGTAAATGGTTAAATTTCCTTTTCTATTTTAAAGGTTCCACAGGAAGAAACAGTAATAATAAGTTCCAGCATACCTTTATATTCATAAAATACTTTCGATTTAACTATTGATTTTTGTTTATAAGTATTCTTAGAAGGACTGATTTAGCTTTTCATTTTTCGAGTATATTTGGTAATTTTCTTTAAATTGTTCATTTCCGTATTGATTTTCTGCTTTTCTATAGGGTAAATGTCTTACAGACTGCACTCCAACCACGAGATAAACAGTGGGAATTTATAAATCTAGAGATTATCTGAAACCAAAGAAAATTTGCTAATATAATAAACATTTTAAGTAAAAAAAACCAGTCAATAGCTCACGCACAAAACAAAAACACTTAATTTTTCTAACAAAATACCAGAGGTTGCGTGTTTAACCGCAATTATAATTTTGATAGGTGAACTTTCGACGTCATACAGGTACTGAACATCTATTTCCTGGTTTATTCTACTATAAATATTATGATTCCAAGTTCTGAAATCAAATCTAGTAGATACTTGGAGTCGTGCAATCAAAACAAGAGGACCGAAGAGGTAAGACGTTTATTCTGTTTTTATTATGTTATCATGGTTTTTGTTTATCAGTTAACTTATTATAAGCGATAAAGATTACACGTTTGTATTTGAAATTTCCAGGAAGCATTTTACTCTGGAATTGAACAAAAAGTTTGTTAAATTTTTATCTTGGCAAAAGCTGATGTACAAAACCTACCAGATGGAGTTAAAAATGTATAGAAAATAGATTTATTTAATTTATACATTAGATATAATCCATTATACTATCAATCATTTATCTTTTTAGATTTACAATATGAATACTTACACTGCAGCAATAATTGTTGGAATTTTGTCGTGCGTTTTAGCAGGTAATAAACAAAATACAGTTGATGGGTAATCAAATTCTGTAGTTCTTATTGGGGGAGTTATTTTACGTCCTAAACAACACATTAATGCTCTCGGTCGGACGGGAATTTTGGCTTGTACCTTTAAAGGCTATGAATAGAACAAATATTGAGGAAACATTAACAATAGCCCAATTTTTTTCTTGACAGGAAACTAAGGTGAAAAGAAATAGAAATGCGACAAAAGTTGTTGTTATAATCATTTACATTTTTAGACATTTTTAATCAACATTTTATGAATTTAAGGGATTCAGCAAAAAACTAAGGAACTTATCATTTGAATTTTGCTTATAAAAGTCACAATAAAAAATCTATTGTAAAATAATCAAATCAGAAGGTAACAGTTAGATATATTTCTGTATTGCTTGTATCTTTCAGAATATGTTCCAAAGAAATCTTGTCGTCAAGAATGTACAACATCTCTTGACTGTCAGCATGGTTTTGTTTGTAAGTCTGTAGGCTGTAATAGTTTGTGCAGTCGTATAGGTGGTGTTTTACCAGTCGATCCTATTTTACCAATTGACCCAATTTTACCCGGCTGTATTGACCAATGTCGTTCATCAGTAGAATGTGGTGTACGTGGCGTTTGTGTACAAGATGGCTGTAGAAGAGTGTGTCAAAATAGAGTAATCAACCCAATTTTGCCAGTTGATCCAGTGATTGGTGGATGCATTGATGAATGTAAAACATCATTAGAGTGTGGCAGACGTGGACTTTGTATCCAGCAGGGATGCAGAAGAGTATGTCAAAACCGTGTGATCATTGACCCAGTCCTTCCAGTTGACCCTATTCGACCCATTGATCCAATCATTCCAGTTTTACCAAAACCAGGTTGTGTAGATGAATGTATTACAACAAGTCAGTGTGGTATCGGCATGGGATGTGTAAAACGAGGATGCAGAAACGTGTGTCTCAAGGGAGTGCTCCAGAATGACTATAAATTATAATTTCGTTATAATTCAAACTATGTATTGTGATCTCGAACAAGTTTCGCCGGTGCAATGTATTTGAATCAAATGTGATAATTGTTATTTAAGTTGTTGTTATTTTAAAAATAAAAAAGATCAATATAATAGAGACTTTATGTTTAATTATGTACTGTAAGTTTTAATGCATATGAAAATTTGACAAGATTAAATAACGAAAAAGCTGTTGAGTAGTTTAAGAAATATCAAAAAGACATTTTCCTCAACAACAAGTGATGTGGTTGTTTTACTTTGAACGGTGAAATGTACCGAATGGGCTATTAAAACCTTCAATAGATACAAGCAGATTATCATCACTGATAAAAAATATAACACAATCAACAACACACAAACTTCACGCTGGATTTGGCTTCCTATTTTGATTTGTGTGGATCTGAGTACTTTTCAACTATGTTTGTACAATGTTTTTCGGTCATTTTTGGTTCAAATGCAACTGATGACGGGTTGCTCGTTTAAATTCGAATATAGCATATCAAATTTACTATTTCAATGCAACTTTTATAAAATTATATTTTGACCCCAATGGTCGTGGTCCAGAGGTCTAATGTTTAACAGAAAATTGGCTCTGTTGGTTTCTAAAGCAAGGAAAGTGGACAAGGCTTTGAAACGTATTACCTCGACATGTTTTCCCTACCGCTGGATTTGGCATTCTATTACTATTTGTTAGATCTGAGTTCTAGATTCCCTATATTTTGGTTCTAATGATAGTGATGAATTCACTCCATAAAAAGCGCAAACAACATATTAAAATTTACTATACTTAAACATCACTTGTCATATTTATTTTTTTCTACTTTTTTCTACTTTTGAAAAAAGAAAATTAAAAAATATACACACTAAAAGTAGTTCGATCCCTTTGCCTATTGCATTCGCCTGTCCCAAGTGAGGAGTCGAAGCAGTTTTTTGGTTTTTTCTTTTACTGTTGTTATTAATGTTCTTGTCAACATTTACATATAGGGCCTGTCGATTTATACGTAATATCATATCTTTGTATCTTGTATAACATCATTGTTGATGGCACAGTGAAATGAACGTATGCGAATAAATTTGAAGAAAACTTGCCAAATATACTAGAAAAGCCATATCCATCTAAGAATATTTGTAAACTATAGGTAAGAAAATTAGTAGTCTTATCAACAATATTTAATTTACCTACATTATTGTTCATAATGTACTAATCCAGCGATGTCATCATGCTTTTGACTAGATTGTCGTTTAGATTTAGTAGAGTGTTTCTTTAAAAAAAAAAATAATGCTATCTTCTACCTTAAAATGAAATAATTATTAATGATTATTAATTATTGCACTCCAGTTTCCATTTTTACTCGATATTATCCAAAGGCCACAATATCGACCGTCTCAAATTAATTTTTTTATCTATTCAAACAAAATAAAAAAACATTCATATGCATACGTTTGTTTAACGTGATATAAATACTAGTCCATTTTAGTTCTTTGAAATTTCCATTCTATCAACTTTGTTTACCAGTAAAATTAGTTTTTTTTCAAAATTAAGATACCTTAATACCATAAAAATACGTCCCAGATTTCACTTGCTTTTGAGAAAAATTAGTTTGATGATTTTCCCCATTATTACTGCACGGGAATAATGTCTTTCCGTTACCCTTGATATGTATGTTCTCAAATAGGATCAAGAAATATTATCAAGCCAACTAAACATAGAAACCATCAGCTCCTCGGTCGTTTCTTGATCATCCTAATGAACGCATGTTAAATTATTCGTATATCAGACTAAATGTCGAAATATTTACAGAAATGATCAACTACTTAATGCCTTAGAAAATCAATTTGAATGAACTTTCAATATTTTCAAAAGAAACCTAAAATGATGAATATTGAAGGAAAGTTTAATTCGAGTCGACAGCATATTTGAATGCACATATTTCATTGACAGTAAGGGCGGGTTAAGAACAAAACTTTACGGAAAGAGAGATGACTTTGATTTTCCTATTGTAAACTTTCCGTTCATGTCAAGCAACATTTCAGCCGCACCTGCATACGGAGTGTATATCTCTCAACTGATACGCTACTCCAGGGCTTGTGCTTCCTATCAAGATTTTATTGATAGAGGGTTGCAGCTGACTAGAAAGCTACTG